>CM031869.1:499210-520539 GCA_018697195.1 Certhia americana | reverse complement strand
CATCCCATCCCATCCCATCCCATCCCATCCCATCCCATCCCATCCCAGGCACTGAGGCACCAACATCTCTGTGCCCATTTGAGCACAGCAGCCTAGAAAAAGGTTGGGAATTGCAGACAAAGGACTTTGGATGGAATGAAAACTGCTGCAGGATGAAAGCTGATGAAGAAGGCCAATTTGGAGCAGAGCAGGAGGGAGAGGGTCTGGGAGCCTGCAGGGAAGGAGGTGTGAGGAGCTGGGAGCAGAGGTGGGCAGGATCCAGGTTGGCAGCACTGGGTGAAGTGTGGGGAGCTGAGAGGGGCTGTGGAAACCCAGTCATGAGGGCTCTGAAACACCACGAAATCAGAACTAGGAGAAGCTATCTCTGGCCAGCCTGGGCTCCTGAAGGAAGGCCTGTCTGCCTGAAGAGCTGCACATAAATCAACAGCTGCTGACCCTTCCTCTTCTCCTCTGGTTCTGCTCTTTGCTGGAAAAATACTCTTAATATTGACTTCCTAGACACTGACACTTGCAGTTTCTGTGATTATTTCTGTCACAGTACACGGGCCTGGAGGCAAAGGTGGAAAAAAGGGCTTTGGCTAAAGGCTGCATCATGAGTGTGCAGAGTCAGCTTGATCTGAGCACTAACAGGTGCCTGGCAGCCACTAATAAAAAGGATATTGCAGGAACAAATTCTTTTTACATGTGTTCCTAATAAGAAAAATGCCTATAAAAGACAACACCAAATTATTTGTTCCTTAACGTGAAGACCAGGACTAACAGATCCTGGAAGGAGTCCTGCAAAGATCCATGTCACCTATTGGAAGGATTTAGGGTGCTCAATCCTTGGTGGTGATCAATCAAAGGCTGGACTTGATGACCTTGGAGGTTTTTTCCAACCTTAACGATTCTGGGATTCTGTGAAAAGCAGGATATTTGTGGCACAATCAAAATGGAAGCAGAGGTGAGCCTTGGGGAACTGATTGCCATAAGCTTGTTTACATTTTTAGTATGGTGACAGTTGATTTATGGTGTGTCAAAACCCAAAGGAATCACTGGGCTGATTCCTTCCTGTACCAATACTTTTGTGATTTATTTAAGCTTGAGAACAGGCAAACCCATGGCTATGGAACACGTCCAGCTGCCTTATAAACTGTCTTCTGAGGGATCTCTGGTGCCCACGTTTCCATCAAAGGGACAGATGATTATTTGCTTTGCACTTGAGCTCTTACTGCCTTGTTATACTGCAGCTCCCACGGAGCCAGCAGCCCTTTGTGACCAGCTGAAACCACGACATGAGCTTGACTTTCCTGATCCCTCCAAGAGGCTCTGCCCTTCCATGGAGCTCCCCATGACGCCCAGTGAGCCAGGAATTGGGGTAAAGTGCTGCTTCTGAGGACTGAATGGGGGCTTGTCTTTGTCAAACAGCCTTCCCTGTCCTCCAACTTGCACAAATGTCAGCAGGAAGAGCCTGGTTCAGCGAGGGCTGCACGAGGAAGGCACAAGACAGGAAACCCTGAGGGCCAGAACTAAGACTGATGCTCTCCAGACCTGAGGAATCTTCCCAGAAACACTGGGAAGATGCTCCAGCTTTTCTGCTTGTGACACTGAAGCAGAGGTAGATCTTGAGGTACAACCTAGTCCCTTCCAAAATGACTGACATACCCAAAAATCACACAGTCCTTATTCACATCAGTTTTCCATCATCTCTGTTTTCCTGAATGATTTTGCCTAATCACAACTGGAGAGAAATCTCAGTGATCCAATCCCACACCCTGGTACCCAGTGTCCCTGCAAATAACACCCAAGGACATGGATGCAATTCAACCAATTTTGTTTACAGGCAGAACTGTAAAACTACAATAACCTCACACCCCAGAAATTTACCGAGTTCCATGTAAGTTTTCTACACAAACCAACTAACCTGAAAGTGGAAACCCACAAACTTTACAAATCTGTTGCACACAGACAAATATCTGTGTAAAAATGGGACAAATAAACAAAAACAACGGTGAAAGAAAATGGAAGAGACAAAAGCCAAGACAACAATAAATTCTTTGACACAGAGTGAATGGGAGCATTTCATCAACGTGAACGGAATCCATGCTTTGGATAATGCACCATTATCAATGTGATTTACTATGACAAGATCAGTGATCTAAGGGATGATGAGCGTGGGGATTTTATATTTGCAAGCAGCAAACTCATCCGAGCAGGTCCTACCTTCCACTGCCCTTTTGAAGAACACTTTGCAGCTGCCACACGTCAGGACACCGTAGTGGCACCCGGAGGCCTCGTCGGAGCACACCAGGCAGAGCTTGGGAGGTGGTCCCGTAGTTGCTGAGGTTGTGGATGGAGAAGAGCTTACATCAGACCTCATTCCAGGGCTGAAACAAAGCAGAATGGTGCCTTTAAACTGGGATGGAGGTGATTACAGGGTTTGTACCTGCCAGGAAGGGTTGTCCCCCTCCTCTGTTCTGCACACAGAGCACCCCAGAAACAGTTAACCAAGGACTTCTGTAAAACCCAGGGAAAGCTGTATGGATTTTTCACGGCCTGTTTGGCTGCATCAGGATTCCTTCCCTTACACATTTCTGCGGCCAAGTTTCTTGCACAATTATCCCAGCCTTTAAAATTGACTCTTAAAACGTGTTCTTCCTCCATATTGTTTCCATTACTGCCACATTCCCTGCAGTCTGCACAAGGGCTCCCTTCCCAGCACCACTGCCACTGGGATGGTGTTATGCAAGAAGCTGTGCAAATTGGGCCATATAGCAACAACAAATATTCACAGTAACAAGTGATCATTTCACCCCAGCAGTTAAGGAGAAGAGTGAGAAACACTCCTCATTTCAGGATCTGCATGTAAACACCCAGCCCAGCTAGAAACCAAGGGTTGGCTTGTTAAGAACAAAACCAAATCCCTCTCAGAACAACAAACAATCCATCGTAATCACCCTGGAGCTGCTCCTAATCCTCGGGGCTGACCCAGCAGTGCTGGGCCAGAGCTCAAGGGCTGATCACCATGGCACTGCCCCACAGCCCTGGAAGGGCACAGCTTGTTGAGCTCATCCACCTCCACAGGAGGAAGAACTTCTTTCCATGGAGAGTGGCAGAGACTGGAAGAGCTGCCCAGCAGGTCAGGGAGCCTCCCTCTCTGCTGGACACATCCCAAACCCACCTGGACACGTTCCTGTGTCCCCTGCCTCGGCAGGTCCCTTCCAAGCCCAGCTATTCTGTGATTTCCAACCAAGCTTGAAACTCCTAAAATATGATTTCTATCCTGTCTGTTTCACTTGAAACTGATTTTCACAGAAAATCCTGTTCACCAGGGTTCCAGCCACTCTCCAGATGAAGCTAGAAAAATGACACTTTTATTTAAGATTCTGGTGCCTCTCCTTGGAAAATCTCCAGACCATCCACGTTCCCTGATGTGGGCTTGTAACATTTGTGTGTGGGATGGCTTTTGCATGGAAAATTCCTTTTCCTCTCCTCAAGGAAGTCTGACCAGATTTTGGTCACACATTTAAAAAAACCCACAGCTCCAACACGCTCACGCAAACCTTAAAATTCCATCCCAAATTAAGATATTCCAGCACCTGGGAGCTCTGCTTTTGCCCAGGTCCATATGTCCCACCACAGAGAACACCTGAGAAACTGTCCATCCAGCCACCCAAAGGAATCTGCCATTGTGCTTGTTCTTTCCTGTAGGGATTGAGGCAATCCAAAGTCAAGGAGCAGGATCCTCCCACTCAAATACAGAGGGATCAAAGTCAAACCACAATAAACGTGTCAATGAAATTCTCACTTTGACAAAAAAAGAACCAGAAGGCAGAGAGAAGTGAAAATTACTTGCACTAGGGGGAAAAAAATGAGACAGCACGGGCAGGTAAAAACCTAGAGGGATGTGTAGACCCCCTAAAAGCAGGGTCTGAGCTGGGGAGGAGCTGAACTGTGGCTCAAAGCAGAGGAGAAAACACCAGCCAGGAACACAGCAACAGCTTCAACGTGCTGGAAGAGCAGTGGCAAGAGGAGAGCAGAGAAAGACCAGAACAAGAGTGGTGCAAAGCCCTCAGTAGGAAAGGCTGGAAGCAGGAACCGAGGAGAATGAGCCAAACTAAATGGGAAAAAGGGAAGAAAATGGCCCCTCTTTCCCCAAAAGGAAGAATGCTTCTTCCCAGAACTTGGAAAAGAACACCAATCTGTCACAGGTGTCTGTGGAATGCTGCTCCACGTCCCCTCCATGGCTCTGCCATGAGGCTGCCAGCCCCACAGCAGCAGGCAGCTGGAGCAGTGCTCACTGAGGGCCCCGAGCTTAATACCCATTAATTAGTCTTCTTTTAAAGAGCAGTGAGCTTTAATAAACCCCTGTGCTTGCACAAGCTGGCCCTGAGCAGCCAAGGCAGGGCAGGATGTAATTCCAGCCGATGTCTGTAGGACACATCTCTAGTTGCAGGCTCACTCTGCTTTCTGCCCAGCCCTCGAGGAACAGCCCTGGCAGGTTGGAGGGGCACTGCAGAGCCCCAGCCCCTCTCCTGGGCAAGGGAGGTGAGGATTCACAGCTATTGCTGCTCTGCTGCCTCTGGCCAGCTCTGCTGCTCCAAGGGCATTTCAGAGGGAGCCCAGAGACACAGGAGAGCCTCAGACCTGAGAGCTGTCCTCTGCTCTCCCCCAGCTTTCCTGTCTGATCATCACACAACTCATTCTGACCTCAAAGCTTCACTTCCTTTCATGTGATACACATATTACCTCCTTTTTACTTTTTTTTCCTCTTTTTTTTTTTTTTTTTTTTTTTTTTTGGTGGTTTTTCTTTTTGTTTTTGCTTCTCTCCCCAGCTTACTGACACATTTGGAAGGAGAAATTTGTTTCTCTACTTTTAGACTGTCATCTGCAAAAAAAAAAAAAAAACCCAAATAAAAAACCCAACACTTACCTCAAAATCAAGCAATACCCCTTCTACAAGCAGCACTACCTGGCTACTCGAATATGCCTTATTTTCTCTAAAGGTTTAGGCCAAGTAGCTCCTTTTCTAAGCCTAAATAACTCAGATTAAACACTGAAGTACAGGCTGGGAGCTATGAGTTTAAATCAGGAATATATAACTTGAGAAGGAATATGTAACTTTGCTTCCTTAAAATTATTAAAACCAGAAAAAGATGGAAACATCTTTCTATGTATAGTTTTGAAGACAGCTAATTTAGATACAAAAATAAAACTCTTTATACCTCTCAAATTCCTGACAAAAGCATTTTTTAGGAAACATTCATCAGCTGTCAGGGAAACCATGACAGTGCCAAACATATTCCACTGAAACTTTTCAGTCACCTTTAATTTTTAAACAGGGCTCATTTTCTGTACCAGCACCACAGAAAATGTAATATGAGAAAGAAAACAGATGATATGACTTAGAAAACTAAAAATAAATGATTACATTGATTAATAAAGCAGTAGCCAGCAATCTAATCCGGGCTGCAGGCATATCTTCCCAGCCTGGCTGTATCAGATAAGGGCAATATTTACTAACTGTGTGGAGAGCTGCCAGACAGCCCTGCTGGTAAAACACCACCAGGAGGGCTCCTGCAGGAGCCACAGCTAACCAGGCTGACATTTAAAATAAATCTCTCACCTATACAGTTATACACAGTAAAAAGCAAATGGCCACTTCCTAAGGAAGAGGTAAGGCAGGGAAATTACACCCTGAGATAATATAATAATAGAATACCTTTCAGGACTTACAGAAATTGCTTTCAACTCAACAAAACCCTAATAAACTATGAGTCTTACTTAGATAGAAGAAAAAATCAAGCAGCATAGACGAGAGAGGAAAAAAACCTCCTAATTTTCAGTGTTCCAAATCTGTAAAAACCTCGATTAAATTTCATTTGGGGAGGCAAGGTACTGGTATGGGTACTAAACTTAGTACACTGCTATGTGTTTTTCAGAAACTATTCATACACAATCTGATTTTATTTATTTGTATAGATGTGTTCATCATTTCCAGTCAAGGGAACACACGGGGGCAAAATCAGAAACCTTAATGAAGGGGGTGAAATGGGAAATCTTAATTAAGGGGGCAAAATGGAGAGGCTTAAGGAAGCCCTGCAGAAATGAAGCTGTTTAACTAAAGCCATTTCAGGGTTAATCATTCACCAGAGACTTCAACCCCGGCTCAAGGGTCACCCACAGCACAGCCGGGTGTGGCAGCAGCTCTGGGGGATGGTCACAGCCACAGCCTGGGCAGCAGGACACACGGACAGGGACAGGGACAGGACACACGGACAGGGACATGGACAGGACACACAGACAGGGATAGGACACACGGACAGGGACATGACAGGGACACAGGGACACGGACACAGGGACGGGGACACAGGGACAGGACTGGACATAGAGACAGGGACATGGACAGGACACACAGACAAGGATAGGACACATGGACAGGGACATGACAGGGACACAGGGACAGGGACAGGACACACGGACAGGGACAGGGACAGGGACAGAGGGACAGGGACACACGGGCAGGACTGGACATAGAGACAGGGACATGGACAGGACACACAGACAGGGATAGGACACATGGACAGGGACATGACAGGGACACAGGGACAGGGACAGGACACAGGGACAGGGACAGGACACACGGACAGGGACAGGGACAGGACACATGGACAGGGACATGACAGGGACACAGGGACAGGACTGGACATAGAGACAGGGACATGGACAGGACACACAGACAGGGACAGGACACACGGACAGGGACAGGACACACAGACAGGGACATGACAGGGACACAGGGACAGGGACACACGGACAGAACACAGGGACAGGACACACAGACAGGGATAGGACACATGGACAGGGACATGACAGGGACACAGGGACAGGGACACACGGACAGGACTGGACATAGAGACAGGGACATGGACAGGACACACAGACAGGGATAGGACACACAGACAGGGACATGACAGGGATACAGGGACAGGACTGGACATAGAGACAGGGACATGGACAGGACACAGGGACAGGACACACAGACAGGACACACAGACAGGGACACATGGACAGGGAAACATGGACAGGGACACATGGACAGGACACAGGAACATAGAAACATGGAGAGCGATGGGACAGGACACAGGGACACAGGGACAGGACAGGACACAGGGACACAGGGACAGGACACACGGACAGGGAGCCCTGGACATGGAGCAGGTGCAGGGGAGGAGGGATCCACTCCTCCCAGCACACTGGGCACTGCTGAGGTGAACATTTGCTCCTCTCCTGTTTCTGTGAAGAAGAGAAAACCTCCCCAAGGGGCAGAACTGCACAGCCCCATGTGCTGAGCCTACCAACACTGCCACAGCATTTTAAAAACACACCACCCTCCTGTTACTTTGCATTATTAAAAGGGAAATCACAAAAGTATTGAACTTCCAAGAGATTTAGATGAGAGGCTGGGAATAAATTCCCTGTGTGAGGGTGGGCAGGCCCTGGCACAGGTGCCCAGAGCAGCTGGGGCTGTCCCTGGATCCCTG
This sequence comes from Certhia americana, assembly GCA_018697195.1. Taxonomy (NCBI): domain Eukaryota; kingdom Metazoa; phylum Chordata; class Aves; order Passeriformes; family Certhiidae; genus Certhia; species Certhia americana. Next base: position 513,016 of record CM031869.1, on the reverse strand, counting down.
GCAGTGCCCAAGGATGGGTTGGACATTGGGGTTTGGAGCAGCCTGGCACACTGGAAGGTGTCCCTGTCCATGGCAGGGGTGGCACTGGATGATCCTTAAGGTCCCTCCCAATCCAAATGATTGTGTGGTTCTCTGAGCCTATGAAAAACAACTCTCATGAGACAAAGACAAGGGGAACACTTCCAGGAACCAAAATTACTGATCATTTCCAGCCTGCAGCTCTTTTCACCAGGATGGTCAGCCTGGATCACATTCTGCCCAAACAGGAGCTCACTCCTGACACACCCAGACACCAAAAGCTGGCCCACCACACAGCTCAACTGAACCAACCACTGGGAACTGATTCCTAAAAACAAGTTACTTATTGGTGTAAGTGGTATCACCAAAGGAAGAGTAAAGAAACCATTTTCAATGTCACTGCCATCTGGGCCTCCTCCTTATCTTCCAGCAATGAGAACAATGTAAACACTAGGCTGTGGACACTGCCTGATTACATTTTTGAATTGTTTATTTATTTCTTCATTAACTAGAGAAACTATTAATTATTTTTATATCCTCTTAGGCAGGGAAGTAGTTCTCAATTCAACCACGAAAAACTTTTAATCCACGGCTGTTGACACTAGACTTGTCATGACTATTAAAACAGAACTCTGTTTGCCAATTGGAAATATTTCCAGAAAGGCATTTTGCTGAGAACCTGAAACATTGGTTTCTTCTGTCTCTTGAAATGTTTTCACTTCGTCTTGAAGAGACTGAAAATTGGTAAGAACCCAGGGTTTCCTCCCAGGCTGCCTGAACTCTGCAGACACAGAGCCAGCCCTGGCTGGCTGGGTGCCACAGAGGGGACACAAAGCACACAGTGACAGACCCCAAGCCAAGGTGACCTGGGCTGTTGACTGCTCACAAAGCCACAAATCCTCCCTCCACATAACTTCCTTACAGACCCACTAATTCTTCAGCTCTCTTTCCTATTTTCTGTTTAAAATGGAGATCTGGATGGTTTTGGTAGAAGTGCTGCTATTGATGACAAGGATGTCCTCAAGGATGCCATAACAAATGAAAAATCTACTTTGGAGTATTTCACCAAGGCCTGTAAATAAAATCCCCCAGCCTTTCTGGTTTCCAGCTGCTCTGAGAACCAGGACGATTAACACGGTTTCCTTTATCACACACCCAGATAAACACTGTATTAAAAAAAACCCTGATAAGCCAGGAAATCAGATTTTGAACTAACGGCCTCGTTTCGTGCAACATGTCTGTGACACGGCCAAGATAATGCCACCGTGAGGGATGTGTCACTCCGGAAGGCCACGGCCAAATTTCCTTCACTGCCAGAGCCAGGAACTCATGGCACAGAAAACTCCCGGTGTGCAGTCAGACCGATCCCAGCACAGAAAACACTGCTGGGAAAATTCAAACACCAGAAATACCTCAAGCAGCAAAACCTTGGGATCACCCCCACCTGCAGAACACACCTTTTTACGATGGTAACCATACACCTACAGCTGGCTGCAGGACTCGAGGGGTTGTACAGTCAGACAAACACCGCCGGCAAACACCAAGAGCAGGGAAGCGGAGCAGCGATCCGCTGATTCCCAACACGGAGCAAAGCCACTCTGGGCAGCTCCCCACGGCTTCCAGCCCTGCCCCAAAACTGGGGAGCATGATGCCCAGGGTGTTCAGGGCTCTCTGGAATGCTTGAGGAGGCACTGGCAGCTCCAGAGGCCCCGGCCCTGCTGTGAAATGGCGCCCGCTCCCATCTTGGCATCCCCGGGAGCGACGCCGGAGCGGCCGCGCTCCCGCTGGAGCCTCTCCAGAACGTAAAGGTTTCAAGGGCAAAGCTTTCTTGGAATGGATAAATGGTAATTGATGTTGCAGCTGCAACCTCAGCCAGAGCTCTTGGGATTTCAAATGTACTACAGACCTAAAGCATTTATGGCCAGAATATGATAATTAAATTATATGTTCTAAACTTTTATATTTATTACAGCGCTCCAGTAAAGCAGCCAAAAAGCCTTACCTTCAAGGGTAGGATTCATTTCTATATGAATCAATTTAGGCGTACTTTTCCAAAGCTTTGTGCTGCTTTTTAAATTTCATCGTGCACCCCTCCTTCCCTAAATAAAGAGGCAGCAAAAAAAGAGACCCAGACAGAAGCCAGTATTTCTATATTTAAATACAAACTTTACATAAAAATATTAATAATCAAATTATCCTGGGCCATACAAATTGTTTATGCCTTGCTGGATGATAAAATATCCACTTGATCTACCTGTATTTACAGCCTGTGGATCATCTCAAAGCTGCTCTTCACAGACAAGGCAGGCACAGGGACACACTCAGTGCTCACAGACTGAGGGGAGCCAGGAGCAGCACAGCTGCAAGAACAATGCACTGTACAATGAAGTGCAAAAGTCTGAGCAGAACTAGGGTTTTTAATTTTTTTTTTTTTCATTTTCAGTGCATCCCAAGAAATGTCTCAGCCTGGAGAAGAAGAGCTCAGGGGGAAGCTTCTGGCTCTTCACAACTCCCTGACAGGAGGGGACAGCCAGGTGGGATTTGGCATTTGGAGAGGAAATGGCCTGAAGCTGGGCCAGGGGAGGCCCAGGTTGGATATCAGGAAGAATTTCTCCACGGAAAGGATGCTCAGGCCTTGGAACTGCCCAGGGAGGTTTGCAGTGCCCATCCCTGCAGGTGCCCAAGGAAGGGCTGGAGGTGGCACTCAGAGCTCTGGGCTGGGGACAAGGTGGAGATGTGGGACTTGATAACATTAAAAAGTCTTTTCAAACTTCTGTGATTTCTGGGGATCTGTTTCAGATCTCAGCAGCATCAGAGCTGCTTTACCTGCCTTGGAAGCAGGTTTTTAGTTTTCTGAACCTTGCAAACTAACCAAGAGCCAAGATACTGCCCAAAAATGTATTGTCTTAACACTGACCCTTTAACACACCAATTCCATGGGCCAGCACTCGGAATTCCACAGCAGCAGAACTGCACTGAGACATTCTGCAGTGATCACAAGAGATCCATGAGCTCAGAGCAGCCTCAGCATTTTGGCTCTTCCTCCACAGTCAGCATATATCGGATCTGACCCCTTATTCCAGCACACATTAATGCTGTACCAGAGGAACTCAACTTCAAATGTTAACCAGGATTTGTTCCATGAATGACCTCAGCGTGAGCCGTGGCCAGTGCTCGTGTCAATCACAGGACTGTGTGTGCAGGCTGCCAAAAAGATGCTGCTGGGGAAGGAGAGAGACATCTGGAAAGCTGATTCTAACATGGAAAAATATTAATGATACAGAAAGAGAGGCAGTAAAAGAATGAACTAAACTGCAGTAGAATCAGAGAATCCCAGAATGGTCTGGATTGGAAAGGATCTCAAAGACCCCCTGCCATGGGCAGGGACACCTCCCACTGTCCCAAGCTGCTCCAAGCCCTGTCCAACCTGGTCTGGGACACTGCCAGGGATCCAGGGGCAGCCACAGCTGCTCTGGCACCCTGTGCCAGGGCTTTACACCCTCAATATCCCATCTAACCTAAGCAATGGCTTCCCCCTTGTCCTGTCACTCCTGTCCCAAGTCCTTCTCCAGCTCTTTTGCTTTTGGCACTGGAAGGGGTTTCAAGATCCCTTGGAGCCTTCCCTTTTCCAGGCTGAAAAGCCTCAAAGCTGCAGTCCTTCCAGAGTCAAATAATCAAGATATAAATAAATTCAGACTTGTAATTAGGAAGATAATTTCTTTTATTCTGAAAAAACTCAATAAAATCAAGACTCTCCTGCTGCCAGTGGAACATCTAACAGTGGTCTGCACCTGGAGTTGTATCAATGTGGACACAAACTCATTCACCAGTTCGTGCTTTTAGCTACACTGCAGAGCTAATTCCTGCTTTACAACAACAACAACAAAAATCAGAAGAAATATAAAGAAAGCAGTTGAATGTAATGTAACTCAAACACAAATAACACAGCAGAAATAACACCTTAACTCTGAGCAGGAAGAAGACGAGGAGAAGGGAAAGATGAAGAGAGGGAAAGAGAAGCAGAAAGGGATGTTTTTCTCCTTCACTCCTTCTGCAGCCCTTCCAGGAAGCTCTGTTCACAGGGAAAGGGATACTGAAGCAACTGAGGCTGCTGAATTCCTGAGAGCACAGAGCCCATGTCCCTCTTTGTTTCCCTGTCTCCTTGTTTCCCTGTGTCCGTTTCCCTCTTTCCCTGTTTCCTTATTTCCCTGTTTCCTTATTTCCCTGTGTCCCTGTTTCCATGTGTCACTGTGTCCCTCTTTCCCAGTTTCCCTGTATCCCTGTGTCCCTGTATCCCATTTCCCAGTGTCCCTGTCCCTGTGTCCCTCTTTCCCAGTTTCCCTGTATCCCTGTGTCCCTCTTTCCCAGTTTCCCTGTGTCCCTGTATCCCAGTCTCCCAGTTTCCCTGTGTCCCTGTCCCTCTTTCCCAGTGTCCCGGTGTCTCCGGAGGGATCCCTGCCTGCGGGTTTCTCCCCGTGCAGGGGCTGTCTCAATGGGAGGCACACATTTACACGTGCAGCCCTTCATTATGGAATATTAACCAACGTGTTGCACTCTGGGCTCTGCCTCAGTGAAAATCCATGGAGAAGAGGGATGGGGACCGGTGCCAACTTTAGGTTTTGGCCTCGGTCCATTTGGTGCAGGGCCAGGATGACTTGGTTGACTGTTGAGTCATCGGTCGGTTCAATTGACATTATTTTACATTTGACTGATTATTGTTCTTTAAACTTTGAACAGGAGTCCAGAAGCTCAAAAACCACCAGTAGACCAAAAAGAAAGCGGCCAAAACAGAGTTTAAACAAGACACGTTGGTAAGAAAAATACTCTCCTTAAATGACATTTGCTTTTAGCAGAAACTGCTAAAAAATCAAAATTGAGCTCGTGGTTTAAAACGTGTCTGTTATATTCCCATTATCTGTAGGAAAGGAAACAAACTTTTTTCCCCCAAAATAAATCAGCTGGCGAATGAGAACTGTATTTTAATTTGTAGCACGTTCCTGAAATTTTGGATGGCACGCTGGTCATTTGCTTCAGCCAATGCTCAACCTTACAACTGAAAATAAAAGGATTTAACCCCCAGAAGTTCCTGCTTCCGTACTGAAGACATCCTTCTGTTTGGCAGAAGAGATGCCCATAAACTGCACTGGTTTGTTTCCACACGGATGTGACATGAAATGAACTGTTACATGGATAATTTGCATTTACCAACAGCAATTTGTACTGAAGGCTCATTCCTGTTGTTTTCAAACTGTTTACTAAACTCACTGTGTTTTCATTCCAATTCCAGGTATGCATTCGGTACATTTTGATCCCCTGAGAGGGAATTTCATTGTTATATCCATTATTTTCATCAGCAGCTACAGAAATGAGCCGAGGAGGAGCTTGAGCTGGCTTTAATGAGAAGTGCAGTGAGGAGGGAGACTGGGCTTTGCTACAATAAACCCGCCAGGACAGAATCAGCTTTTGTGACGGCTTCCAAGAGCATGAAAACCAAACAAAACCCAATAAAAACATCATATCCTGGGTACTTTGCTGGAAGACCAAAATACTTGTGATGATTTTGGGATCTTAGTCACCAGGATGACGACTGCAAGCTGCTGTCAGTGCCACGGGCCCGAGCTGAGGTGCAGCGCCAACTCGTGTGCATTCTATTCCCCACTTAGTCATGAGCACTAACGTCACTTGAAAGGGTAGAGATTCTTCTTTGCCATCTTACAGAGGGAACAGCAATTCTTGGAGGAAAGAAAAGGAGCAAATTCAAAATTCCTGGTGACTTAAAAGACAGAGAAGCTGCTGACGGACGAGCACGATGATGGCTCAGGGCCCTGAGGGAGAGGCCGAGGCCTCGCCCCAAACCCCACAAAAAGTTTTTCTTTCCTGTTTTACAGTTCATTTTTGGTACGTTTTATCTTTCATATCCAGACATAACAGAGCTTAAAACTGCGCAGATCTGTTTAAAAAAGCATTTCCCAAACTCTTACAAACCCCTTTTACCACCCTTCAGAACACAATTTCACTTCACTTTAGCTGGCCCCTGACACATTGGATGCAAAGAACAAATACGAAACCACTCTTCCCCGCACGAACAGGAAGAAAAGCACGTCCTAAGTTTGTTTATTGACACAAAATCAGCCACAGAAACTTGTGTAATATTCTCAGAAGGCCAAGCAAGGAGTAGCACCCCAGACCTGTATGACGTGTACATTGTATGTAATTTCCAAGGCACTTTTAAGTCAACTTTATTGAATTATCCAGTAGAGTGCCGTAATTACTTTTGTCAACACTGTTAAGCAATTACAGACACAATTTCTGCTATAACATGCACACACAGTAGGTTATTACCTGCTCTTATTTCCACTTGGCAACCATGTCACAACTCAAGACTATAAAGATGTTTCACCACATCCCTCCTGTTGCCCACACCCGGTCTTTACAGGCAATTCTCACTTTGGGGGTTTGGGCTCCTTTTTGGGGTGCTTTTTGTCCCCATGACACTTTCAGCTCTGGTCTCCTTTCTCTCTCCTGTGCCTCTGATATTATTTTATCCCCTTTCCTCTGTCCTCTCCCCTCCCTGTCAGCTGAAGGAAGCTCTATTCCTTCCTCGCTGAACCTCGCACTGTTTCCTGGCCACATTGTTCAGCTCTGCCTCTTTGTGTATTTTCTCTTCCTGAGCAGCGCTGGGAACCCCTCCCAATTAAACTCCATCTGTAAACTTCATTAATGGGCTGTTTACCTCTCTCACACAGCTACCACGACAGGGACGGACAGACAGACAGACCCCCAGTCCTCCACACCACCCCTCTTCTCCCAGAGCACCTCCGGTGTCTTCGGGGGCTGAACTCACTGCAAGCATCCAACAGCAGCAATTCCAACATTCCTTCTGGAAAGTATTAAAAACTCTCCTGCTGGGAAACCTCTTTTCTTTTCCTGAATTAGAACATGTCACAGCAGCTCAGATCAAGCATTTTAACTACGGTCACTACTCAAAATTAACTCAATGGAGTATATATTGCATTCACAGCTGCAACAGGTTTTGAAGTCATCTGAAGACTGTTCCAGTAGGAGAGCTGTAGTATTCCTGGTGGAAAAATTACTGGATGTTTACTACTGAAATATGGGAAAGGCAGAATTCACTCCATGCTGGGTTTGGGAGGTGAGCTCACTCTACTCAGAAGCTGAAGAAAACAGGGGTTTAATTCAGTTTTCAGACAAGGTATTAGTCCCTAAGTCCTTACCGCCTTACACAAGGACAATTACACAGGTGAGAGAGCAGGTATGGCTTCAGTTTCCCATATTATTGATGAAATCAAACAATATAAAACTACCAAAAAATGCTTTTTGAGCTGCAGCTAGGAAGGGTTTCAAAGCTATGGGCGCTTGAAAATAACATAACAGAGACAAAAATCTGACAGAGCTAGACACAGGATAGGGTGGGAAAAAAAGACAGTTCATCAGCCAATTCCTTCAACCCATCAGATGAGCAGTCAATCCAACAATCCCACCTTTTAAAAATATTAATACAGAGCAAAGGAGGAAAAAAAGATCCATTTCAATCAGATGTATACTGAGAACACCCCTCACTGGGGTACAGCTTCATTTACCTCAGTCTCAGTTTTATAATCAGCTTTTTCAGCAGCAAATACCAGAGAAACCAAAGCAAAGCAGCATTGAAAACTCCCAGGGTGCAGACCCCACACAGGTGCAGTCACACACTCCAACAAGCTTTTAACTCCAAATAACAGGGGATGCTGACATTCAGAAAGCCTTACGTTTTCAAATAAAAAGCACATGGAGGTGGCTTTTATCTGAAACACAACATCCTGGTTTCAACAAGCCTTTCTGTCTTGTTTGAACAGTACAATAACTTCAACTGCTACTGCATCCTTGAGAGACACTGATCCAACGGCTCAGCAAACTCCAACGCTGGGACGAGGTGCCCTCAGATTAAAGCTTTTCTACCCTTGGCAAGCTTTTCTCAGATTGGTGGGGCTTTAGAGAAATTAACCCTGAAACAAACCACCTTTAGGAAACAGCCAAGTGGATAATCTTTATTTTAACAGTGGCTCAGAGCGCAGCAGCACGTGAGACTCCAGACACGTCAGCACAACCAGGGCTCTGAAAGCAGAGGCTGGGACCAGCCTGGTTCTCCAGCACAGTGCTCCCAACCAGGCTCTGAACAGCCCCCAGAAGGGGCAGCTACCCCAGGAGTGTTTTTAAGGTGCACTAAATACATGTAAAGCTAAAGCCTCGCTGTATTTCCAGGCTCAAATCTGTCCCGCAGTGTTTTCACTGCTCTTATGTCACTCACACGTTCTGTCTGAGAAACATTAAACAAAGGTCACGCTGACAACCACGTCTGCAACAGGAACAAACCCAGCTCTGACTGCACACTTAACTCTTTGTGCCGAGAGGGCTCTGCTTAAACCTGCAGATAAAGCCTTGTTTGGACAGGGATTCACCTGGCACAGGTGTGTGGCTGCCTGTGGGAGCCAGAGGGGTGCCAGACTGGAATCTGCCATGTGAGAGAAGGAGCTCTGGGTTTTGTGGGGTAACCCCACTGCTTTCCCAGGAGAACAGGAACCCTCTGCTTTTATGGAGTCATTCCACTGCCCCTCCCAGCAGAAAAGGAGCTCCTGGGTTTTATGGAGTCATCCAAACACACACGGGGCTTTTCCTTTCCACCCTGCCCAGGGAAGCTTCCACTCTCCAACCTACTCGTGGCAAGGTAATGAAGGATCTGGCTGAGAGACAAACCAGGTTAAAAGTTAAGACAATATCTGGATCATGCAGGATGGATACAGTCATAACATTTCAGTGTTTCAACGACCAATCTGTAAAGCATAATTGAGACTATCAACAGATAAACCACCTCCACAGAAAATGAAAATAAAAGAACTAACACATCCTAAGAATAAAATATTAGAAAAAAATAAATCTAAGGTCAATTTTACCCCCAAATTAATTTCATCTCACTTCAGGAACCAAAAGAGGTACTAATTTTAGAAGTATGGCTATAATAAACACTTACCTGGCAATGCAGAGAAACAGTGAGCAGCAAAGAACAATCCAAGCCTGTTTCTCCTCCCCACTGCCTCATGGAGAAAACTGAACTATGGATAATTATGCTCTTAAATTTGAGTCCTTGGCACATCTGAATTTAGATGAGATTAACCAACGCCTGAATATAAATTATCATCAAACTGACAGGAAGGAATGTCTTAAGTTTTATATTTTCTTTTTCATGATGCCGAACAAGCCATCATTACCTACAGCTTTTCCTACCTGCAATACAGATCTTCCTCTTACCCCTGTTCTATTGAATACAGATTTTCCTCTTACCCCTATTCTATGTGGAACCTACAGCTGGATCTGGAAGGAAAATCCAGAAGCATCATGACAGAAATACAGTAAATCTCAACATGATAAGAGCAAACCCACCAACTTCCACTGCTGCTGCTACTTCTCAATACTTCGGAAGCTGTGGTGCTTCAAAAAGCTTGGAGAAGTCACAGCTTAACCCCATTTTCCCCTGCAGCAATCCATAAGGAAATGCCAGAGCCAGGCAAAAGGCTGCAGCTCCTCAGCTCAGCTGGAGCCAGTGCTGGAGATAAGCAGGCTGGCCATTCCAAGGAGACAATGTTAAGTGTTTCCCTGGATTGCTTATTCTTGCAACTTTAATCACAAACCGTGCAGCATCTGGCACTTCCCTTTCAGCTTCACTTAAGGGCTGACAATTAAAGGAATCTGTCTTTTCTCAGAAAATCTGTTCTGGGCTGAGAAATGTATGTGCAGAAGAGCTGAAGAACAAAGCAGCACTTCTGATTTCAACCAGAAAATGGGAGAGAAAATGGGCTTAAACTGCTGCACAAAGAAAAGAAAAACATTATTCCTCCCAGCTCCTGGATTTTTCAGCCTGGGATAATGTAGAGACAGGTTTGGAATGGGCTGCCTGGGGAGGTTTGGAGTTCCCATCCCTGGAGGTGGCACTCAGTGCTCTGGGTTGGGGACAAGGTGGAGATTGGGCCCAAATGGGACTCGATGGTGTTGGGGGTCTCTTCCCACCTCAGTGATCCTGGGATCAAAGACTTCCTCCAAAACTTCCTTCCAAATTACCCCAGCCCCAATATCTGAGGAGCTCTTTCCCTGATTTTAATCCTAAGGCCAGGAAAGCAATTTAATTGGAGGAAAAAGGTTCCATTTTTTGTATTTGAAAGGAAATTACCAACTAAATCTCACGATTAGGCTGAGCCTCAAACCGTGACCTGGTAGTGTTTTTAAATACTTTATGGACTTTTGATGAAGCAAGGCCAAATTGCACAGGTCAATGTTAACAGCAGGGGACAAATCCCAGCTCCAGGATGCAGCCCAGTGTCCCGGGGTGCAGGAGGTTAAGGACCAGCACGGGCAGGGATTTTCTGGATATTCAGTGTATCGTGGGAATGGAACGTGCTCAGATGCCTGAAGCCCTGCAGGGACTGCACATGGCAGAGGACTCATCACAGCCAGGAATGGGCTCTCAAAACATGGAATAAACCCATGGTTACTGCTCTCCTGCTCAGCACCAGCCTCTTCCTCCCTTCCCCCAGGGAGAGCCACCCAGGAGTGCTGCAAAGGCAGTAATAACCAAATCCATTCCTCACAGACACACTTCTTCTGCTCGACGTTTTTTAATAACAGCACCAAGTTTAAAAAAAAAAAAACCAAACAGTTTTAGAAATATCCCAGGGACTGTCATTTACAGAAAGCAAGGCCTTGAGAAGATCTGAGAAACCGCCAAGTAATCTCAATGTGATCATGGAGATGGGAAATGGACTTGATAGGCTTTAAAGTGCTCAAATGGAAAATTAATAATGAAGAAAACCATTCAAAATACTCAAAACCAGTTTCCACTAAGTATTATTGATTTCAAAACCAGCCTTTAAATTCAGTCCTGTATTACAATATGAAAGTTTTCACATACTTTTTAAAGGCAAACTCCCTCACACCCTCGGTGTGTAAAATAAACATTTTACTTGACATTTATTGGAGGCAGCTGGAAGAGAGGTGGCTCCTATCATCAGCCTTCACTCTCCTGAAAGCCTCTGCTATTTTGATTTCCCGAGACACAGAATGTTGGATCTCTCAGACTTTCTCCAGCCCCTCAAGAAGTCCAGAGGACACATGCAAGTGTTCCAAGGCAGCCTTTCCCCCTCAGCACTGTACCACAGGGCAGGGTGGGTGTGCAGGGGCACCTCTGTCACCCCAAAGAGACAAAACCAGCCCAGAAGTTGCCAGAAATGCCAAACAGCATTACGTGGACAGAGACAACAGATTAGAGGAAGAGGGAAAATTAACCTGGAAATAGGTTTCTGCAGAATAAGTAAATTAACCCCAAGATCACCTGAGCTGCTTTTTCAATCCCTCTGATTTCTTTTTGACCTCAAACTAGAGCCAAGAAGAGAGATGATAGCTAAGACTGCTTGTAAGAAACGATCACTGTGAAGTTCCCTGCAAAAGCAGATTTACTCCAACATCCAATGATAATCCCTTGGTGTATGTAACAGAGGTGAAAGGATGCCATCAAAATCACACCATCATTTCAACTGGAGGGGACCTCCAAGGTCATTGAGCCCAAGCTGTGCCAGATCCCCACCTGGTCCCCAGCCCAGAGCACTCAGTGCCACCTCCAGGAATTCCTTGGGCACACCCAGGGATGGGCACTCCAAACCTGCCCATACATTATCCCAGGCTGAAAAACCCATGAGCTGGAGGGAATAACACACACATTGTGTTGGTGCCCTTGAAAAAATCCTCCTCTGGTCAAAGAAGGGAGCCACAACCACGAGCCTTGATCCATGTGCTGAGGCTTGCCCAGCAGAAGGATTTTGTTTTGGAGTTTCTGAGAAGATTTTGAGGGGAGAAGAAAAGGGATGTGGGAAAGGAAGCAAATTTCCTGGCAGATCTTTAATATAATAACCAGCAAAAACATCAATTACAGCCATGCATTCAGACTGACTATTCTCCAGCTTACAGCACAGACGTTTTTAACTCCACATTACAGAAATGTCATCGCTCAAATATTGGAAGGAAACTAGTCACAGTGGTGCAAAACACCAGGGTACTGTGGCCAGGTATGTCCCAGGGTGCTTCAGGTCATGTTCTGAGTTGCCTTCCCCACCCTGAAGCTCAAAACATGTAGAAAACACCCTGATGAAAGGGGATTTTCCAAGCAGAGGAAGCTGAGCCTCAAGGACATGGTCAGGGCACTGCCCCTCGAGGGCTCTGTGTGCCCCTGGGGACAAGCACAGCTGCCACACACAACGCAGACCTCAGCCAGGGAGAGAAAATCAGTGTTAAACTCCCCCCCCCCAAAAAAAAAGCTAAAAAAAAAAAAAAAGATGAATTTCAAGCCTGGTCACTTCCCAGCCCAGCATCTGCACGATTGTTTCTTGAGGGCTTCCATGCAAACTCCAGAGCTCCCTCCCAAACTGCCCCAGCCTCAATATCTGAGGAGCTCTCTGCCTAATTTCAATATTTAGGCCAGGAAAGCAATTTAATTGGAGGAAAAAAAAAGTTTTATTTTTTTGTATTTGAAAGGAAAGGAAATGACCAAGCAAACAGGCATTCTTCTGGGGCTGAAAGCAAGTCCCGAGCTGCCGGCTGCCAGGGCCAGCTGGCCAGCAGCCCATGTACAGTACGTGTTTACTTGTTGTCTAACCACTGATAACTCCGGAGTGCATCCATGAATCCAAAAAAGAACCGAGTTTTCTGGTCAGAGAGAAAGGAAGAACAAAGCAGACCACAATAAAAATATTCACTGTGCTGATGGCTACTACGCTCACTTCTGAATGTATACAGTGATTAAAGAATCCAGTGTCAAATTAAAACTCTTACATGTGAAACCAGCAAGAGCATTTAGATACAAGCAGGAAATATATTATTATAGAGAAATAATGCTGCTGTGTCCTTGCTCCCTATGTAAAACTCCAGCTTTCAGGTTTCTGTGCTCCTGGAGCACAGAGAAGTACAGAGCACACGCAAACCTGAAGCAGACACGCAACGCAGATGTCTGCTTCCTTCCAAGAGCTCTCAGTTATTTAAGACTGAGTTTAATCTAGTGATATTTCAAGTGACAAACCCTGCTGATGTGGGCTGGCAAATATTCCAAGAGCTAAGCCCTGCAGTGGACACAGAATGCTGTCACGGCACCTTTACTGCCCACGACATTTGGGAACCCCCAGTCCTGGTGTCCAGGCCCCAGCTTCACCAGCCCTGTGCCACGGGGAGCTGGAGCCTTGGCATGGCTTTGGGAAGTGCCTCTGACCCTCACAGACAGGAGTAGTGGCTTTTCTGAGCAGTTTCTCCTCCCCTGTAGTCATACAAAGCAGAGAGCTTTGGGCCTGAGCCCTTCGCTGTCCCCGAGCACTGCAGGAGCAGCAGCTGCTGCCCAACACACCCCGAGGCTGAGCTGCAGCCCTGGGAGCTGCATGGGGCACCAGGGGCTCTGCCACCAGCACCCCATCCTGGCAGGCTGAGCCAAACACCAGCTGAGTGCACAAAGGCAGTCTGGGCTCCAGAGCCAGAGCCAGGGCACGGATGGCACTGCTGGCCAACCTGCAGGGCACGGTGTGTGTGCCAGGGCAGGGCAAGGGGCTGAGCCCTCTGCCTGCTGCACCAGGGGCTGCTGGGCTGCACCAGGGGCTGCTGGGCTGTACCCAGGGGCTGCTGAACTGCACCAGGGGCTGCTGGGCTGTACCAGGGACTGCTGGGCTGCAGCAGGGGCTGCTGAACTGCAGCAGGGGCTGCTGG
>CM031869.1:476744-499200 GCA_018697195.1 Certhia americana | reverse complement strand
GCCCCAGCCCCAGCTAATCCTGCTCCGTGATTCCAGCAGCACAGGCTGCAGCAGAGCTGATAAGCAGCTGAGCTCCCCCCTGCCTTCAGTGCACAGTTACAAAACCCCTGGTTTGGGGAGAGAAGACTCAGGGCTCGACCATCTCTGACAACCAGACACTCTAATCTTGTGCCACAGGCTGGGACTGACCAACAGCCTTCAAAGCTGTGACTCAAAGTGTTTGTCTTACATTTGCATGGCTACCCCGAGACCAAACAGGCACGCTACTTCTCTAAAAATATTGAAGATCAAAGAGAGACCTTCTATATGTGCCTTCCAATCGAAGCAAATGCAAGTTTCATAACAGAAAATTGAAAATGTGCTTGCATACGGTAAGTGACACAGTCACAGCTGGTGATTTAACAGAAAAAGGCAGCACTAGGATGAAGAAGCAGTTTTTATTGGCCAAAAGGCTTCACCAAGTGAATTCCAACATGCCTGTCCTGTCAAATGCAAACCCAGACACTGCTTATTTATCAAAGGCAATTGCTCAATCCAGACTGACTGGCCTGAAAATTGACATTTGGACTGGTAAAAGGTTACTTAGAAGGAGACAAAAGGAGCTTTCCTTTTTTCCATGGGCCTGGGGAAAGGCTTTAAACAGATAGAGGGAAGGGTTAGATGGGATTTTGGGTGAGGCCCTGGCACAGGGTGCCCAGAGCAGCTGTGGCTGCCCCTGGATCCCTGGCAGTGCCCAAGGCCAGGCTGGACACTGGAGCTTGGAGCACCCTGGGACAGTGGAGGTGTCCTTGCCATGGCAGGGGTGGCACTGGATGGGCTTTGAGGTCCTTTCCAACCCAAACCATTCCATGATCCTGTCTTCACTGTGCTGGCAATAATAAAAAAAGAAAGTAGAGATATCACCAGCTCAGGGATCCAAAATAAAAGTGAATGTGTCAGTGGTGGAGAGCTACAAAATTATAATCAGTATTTGACTCCAATTTTTGAGATGAAGGATGGTAAGACACAGCCCCTCCCCAAACAGCAGCAGCTTGGTGAGCGTGATGCTGCAAAAGCATTCTTAAAGGCAGGAGACAACTCAGACACCTGCAGAAAGAGAAATGATACCAGGCTGCAGTTCTTCCATGAACAGAGAAAAACAGCAACAAACCAATGGGTTTGGTTTGAACAGCTCCAAAGAGTCCAAAGAAATCCAAGTGCTGTGAGGAGAGTGTCAGGCAGTCCAGGGCAGTGAGAACAGTGGAACAGCTCTTCTTGAGAAATTGTGCAGAGACACAGCCCTGCTCTTCCACTCCTGTGCACAAACTGTGGCATCCCACAGCAAGGAAGACTGACTCCATCCAAAAAACCACTGCTTTTGAAGAGATCTGAAAGCTCTGCCAGCCTGAGCTCCAGAAACAAGAGCAAGGCAATGTGCCCTGGAGCAGAGCAGCAGCCAGGGAGGATGGAGCCATTAGCTGCTCCCAGCCTGGTCTCACTTACGGGCACAAAAAGGTCATCAAAATACAGGCTGGAGAAGGCAGTAATTGTCATTTTAACACAAGGCCTCCCAGGGCAGCATCTCATCAGCAGCTTGTTTGTATTACTGTTAATTCCACATGTTGTGCGAGGCCCCGTCCAAGCAATTAATGCTCTGCAGTATCTGCACGATGACTTTCTACTGGAAAGAATTAGAAACCCCCTCAGGGCAGGAATAGGCAAAGGATTCCCAACACCATTCCCCACTCTGGCATGGAGAACAGCTTTATTCACTAAAACTACAATTCTGGGAAAACTATCAGAGCTCATCACCCCCCTGGGAAATGCACAGCAGTAACACAATGTACTGTACACACACACAGAGTGTCTGAGGAGGGGTCTGTGCCCTGGGACCCCCCCAGCCTGCCCCTCCAAACACCCCCAAACCAGAGCCAGCCCCTCCCCAGCAGCCCAATTTCTCACCCTGGAAACCCCTCGGGTTTAATGCACCTCCAAAACGAGGAGGCTCAACAGCACAGCAACAACAAACAAATAATCACCTTCCTCGGGAAGGAATGATTAGAGAGAGGAGAGCACCGAGTCCTCGCCTTGGCAGTTAGAAAATGGAGAAAACTGGAATGGCTAGAACATGGGCAAGTTCTCATTTTCTTTGAGCAATTAAAGTTCTTTCTTGCTGCGTTTGTAGAAAATCCTTTGAAAGATTACATTTCAGTTACAAAGTTGTATTAATTCTATTAAATTGATGTTTATTCTATTTACTACAATCTCCCTGCAGTTAAACTAGAGAAAAAAAAAATTTGCTTTTCGCCAAACTGGAGTCTGGCTGCTTTTGGTGGCACATCCGTGGCAGCAGCACAGGAGGGAAAAGAACATTCCTCAGTGCTGGCACAGCAACACAAAGAGTGTGGGGACAACAGGGACAGCCAGGGAAACTACAGAGGTGATATGTGTGACAGAGTAACCCATCTTTGTAATAGAAGATTTTAATTTCCTAGATGTCTCTGGAACGATGACTACAGCATGAAAGAAGTAAAGGATGGCTTTCAAGCCCTTTGGAATTTCCCCAGGCAGCATCTGGAAGAGCCTGTTTCCTATAATCACCTTGATTTATTCAGAATTTTAAAGACAAAAGGAAGCATGGAATTTATTAACACATGGGGTGGGGGTGTGAATATCCCCCCCACACACACGTGAATATCGCAGTATCAAAAATGAGGAAAGGAGAAAGTGTTGTGCAGGAAGACATCACCACAGCCCCCCTGGATCTGTCACCGTGTCCCCTCCACTCTGGCTGTTTAGCTGGTGGCACCTGGGGACAATTTTTTCAGCACTGGAGCCAACCCCATCCTCTGGGGAACTCCTTGAGCCCACCGAGGAGCAGGGAAGGGCAGTGCTGGGATGGGAGCACAGCAGGGCTCACCCAGCACAGCCACAGCTGTGTCACCCTCCTGGTGACAAACACCTTCATCCCCCCACACACCGAGCTCGGGGTGTCCCAGGATGATGAGTGACAACCCAGAACCCCTTCCCGAGTGCCAGCTGCCAGCTCGGAGCTCCATCCCGTGCAAGCAATGCACAGATAAACATTCCCCAGGCTCACAGCCTCACATTTTCCAGCTGGAGCTCCCTCTCCACGCTCACAGAGCTTCCCAGCCTGGCACTCAGCACCCGAAATAGCTCAGGATGAGCTCACCCAGACTGCTCTGTGCCCAGTGCTGGCCCGCAGGGAACCAGCAGTGACTCCACAGCCACCCCCAAATCCTGCCCCTGTCCCTTCCCAGCTCTCCAGCCCACCGAAGAACTGTTCTTCCAGTTCTACAGCAGCCTGGGGGGCTGTGGGCTTCTTCCTCTTGAAATGGCTTCTGGCAAGGCAGCGTGTCAAAGTCCCGCAGGAAGGAGGAAAAGCCATTCCCATCTATTCAGGCTGACTGGGATTTCCAGCTCACACACAGCTCAGAGAAGCCCAGGAAGGATTCTGGCTGAGGAGATGTTTTCCTTCCAGGAGCAAGGGCAGGTCTTTCGCAAGAGCCTCCACGTGCTCAGTGACCTTACAGGTTTACAGCCTGCCCCTCTGCCAAGGGCCAGAGCTGGGCTCCAGGTTCCTCCAGGAGCCCCATCACGGGGCTGGGTCACTGGAGACAACATCTTTGAGGGCTGACAGCTCCTCCAGGGCTGCTGGGCAAAGCCACCCCGGTCCTGGGGATCATTGGCACCGCACTGATGCCACAGAGCTCCCCCAGGGATGTGGCAGCAGCCCCACTGTGCTCCAGCCATCCCTCCCACCCTGGCTGGGCTGGCAGAGCTCCCCACCAGGTAAAAACAGCATGGTTTGGATGGTTTTGATAAAAGCTGGAACGGCAAGTTTTGCTATTTCCATGAGGTTTAGGGTTTCCCCTGTCACCCCCGTTTCATTTTGAAATTAGGACAGTTTAAAGAGGTGCACGCCTTGAAACGCCGCATGCAGGAAGCCAGTGCTGGTAGCACTTATGAATACTTGGAAAGATTCAGAGAGCTGAATGCTGCATTTCCTTTCAAGCTCTTCCTCAGTTCCGAGGCTGGGGTCAGCCAGGAATAGAAACCCAGTCACTTCCTCCTCCCCACTGGTATGCCAGGCTTTGATCTGCAACACGGAACAAGCTCAGGCACAAAAATAAGTGGACTTAGAAACCTCCAGATTGTTATTTAATAAAATATCAGATGTCCCAACCTTTAACGTGTTAAAAGAGTCTTTAAAGATTTATCTTTAAAGTGATAAAATAAGTCCAAGCTCATTTGTCAAACCAGTTGCTCTGGTTGGAAAGTAGCTGTCAAGTATCTCGATGACTCAGGACGTTGTCGTGCAGGCATCCTAATATTAACTGCTCCCTTCAATAAGAGCTGAAAAAGGAATGCTCTGCTACTCATCATACAGAATTCCAAGCGCTCAGGTTCTTACAACACTTAGATTTTAGATGAGGGAGTTTCAGCGCTGATTATTTTTTTTTTTTTTTTTCCCAAATCATGCAGAGAACTTGCAAATCACCTGGCACCGCATGAGAACAGACTTGTCTTCTCCAGCTACGGAAACCAAGTCAGCACAGAACTTGTTAGATGGGTTTTGGTAAAAAAGAAGGCGTCAGAGAAGCTTCCTTTTCAGTTGAGAAAATGGCAGATGTGTGGGGCTCAGCAGAAACACGTGTCCAGGAAGGGCAGAACTCATAAAGCGACATGAAAATGAAACCAAGGGAACTCACAGCAGGGCAGGACTCAGAGCCTGCCCCAGAGAACTTCCCCCCACATCAGGGCAGCCAAGGGACCTCTCGAAAGCCTGGGCTGGGTCAAAGCAGGTCAGAGAAAAAGCCTTTGCTGAAATATGGATTAAAGCAGCAGCACCATTCCAGCTGGGAGAGCCTATCTGTGATCCAGGAGCACGGCTACACCTCCCTCGTGCTGCTTCAAATAACAGCATGAATTTAACCTGCAGTTTTCTTTTCAACCTGAAGCTTATCAGGATTGTTTGGTCAAAGCAAATAACCCCAAAAGCATTACAAGTCTTCCTTTTCCCCCAAACGGGATTGCATCATTTATTAATCAAAAGGAAAGATGTAAGATCATTTCCTACAAACTCATTTTAATTCACGTCTAGAGATGCCAGTAAGGCATTGAAAACAACCTGGACGTGGCACTGGGCTGGTGACAGGGTGGGGACTGGGCACAGCTTGGACTCCACCGTCCAGGAGGGCTTTTCCAACCAAAATGATTCAGTCTGGAAATGACTTTTATTTAATAAAAGCCAGGTCTGGGGAAGCCCAAAGGCCACTCCAGTGCCCTCGCTGGGGGCACTGCCAATCCTTTCCAACAGCAGTACATCCCCTGGTATGCTGTTATTTTCATAAATATGTAATAAACATGTATTATCTTATTAATATTAAGGGGCGAAGTGAAATTAACTTCCATCCATCTGCAGCACCCAAAAACTATTCTGCATAAGAAGTTTCAGATTTCTAATTTTTAAAGCTGTTTTAAAGTCTGGTTTCAGATCAGACTGTTCTTCTCATATTGGCTTACGTTCTAATCCAGTCCATGTTTTAAGAGAACCAAGATGCAGAGTCCTTTATTAAAAACAAAAAGTTTAATTGTACCTGTATCACTCTCGTATGGGGACAGCACAATTAATTTGGGAGCAATTCTTATGGAACACAGGATTAACAGAAATTCAACAGGCAAAATAAACCATCCAAGGCCCTGGGAGCAAAAAATACAAGAGAGAAAACAAGAGCCAGGTAGTGGGAAACTGAAATTCACATGCAAACTGAAATCCACATGAAACTATCAAGTCTGCCAGTTCTTCTCTTTATTCAGTTTTGGGCTTTGTTTTTGAAGTTAACAAGCCTGGACTGCATCTTGCACAACAAATGCACATGTGCATGCAGAACATGCAGGTTTTCAGTGTGGATTTATTCAAAACCTTTGCTGATGGTTTTAGGAAGTTATTGTTTCGGAAAGGTAACAGAGACTCTAAGGGGGGGAGAAAAAAAGAAGCAAGAGAGGAAAAAAAATAGATGGGAACACAGCAACAGACAGCGTGCCTGTGGATGGGTGTGCTGGTTTAAAATGCTTCATTCTGAATTTACAGCACCTGACCAACTGAAATGTTACCGAAATCATAAATAAAATGGTGAGTTTAACACAATACAGCTGTACTCACACCCATTTTAGAGTGCTGGGGGAGATCCCCCAGCCCTTTTCCTGGCAGAGCATCCATGGGGATGCTGCCCTCCTGCAGAGCCACAGTGCCAGCTCTGCCCTCCCAGTGTCACGACAGGTGACAGGTGACAAACTCAGCACGGAGCAGCTCATGGTGACATGGAGCAGCTCAGCACAGCCCCCCTGAGCCCCTACCCACCCAGCACCCCGAGAGGCTCCCCCAGCACCCCGAGAGGCTCCTGCAGCCCCACAAGATGCTCCCCAGCACCCCAAGAGGTAAAAATAGGATGCTCCTGTTTTTAGGAGCTCACTCAGCTCCCTGCAGCTTCCCCAACCCCCTGAGAGGCTCCTGCAGCCCCCCTGCTCACCCAGCACCCCGAGAGGCTCCCCCAGCACACCAAGAGGTAAAAATAGGATGCTCCTATTTTTAGGAGCTCACTCAGCTCCCTGCAGCTTCCCCAGCCCCCCAAGAGCCTCCCCCAACCCCCTGAGAGGCTCCTGCAGCTCCCCCTGCCCACCCAGTACCCCAACAGGCTCCTGCAGCTCCCCCAGCACCCCAAGAGGTAAAAATAGGATGCTCCTGTTTTTAGGAGCTCTCTCAGCTCCCTGCAGCTCCTCCAGCCCCCCGAGAGGCTCCCCCAGCTCCCCAAGTGGCTCCTGCAGCCTCCCCTGCCCACCCAGCCCCCCAAAAAGCTCCCCCAGCCCCCCCAAAAGCTCCTGCTGTCCCAGCCATGTCCCACCCCAGCCCACTGGCACCGTGGTGCTCCAGCTGAGCCCTCCCAGACCCTGGCACTGCACCCCTACACACCACCACACCTTGCAGCAGGTTCTCCAAGCCGTGACAGCAAAAATAAAACCACGTCAGCCGCTCTGCTCTGTCACAGGTTCCAGACTCCTGGCTCAGAGTGGACCTGCTGGAGCTTGGCAGTAAAAAAATCCCTGAGAATCCCCAAACCTCAGCTCAAAGCAGGCCGTGAGGGCAGGGGAAGGCAAGGAGACACCACACAGGCTTTGGAGAGGGGCTAAGGGGCTGAAGCCCAAAGCCAGGCCAGGTGCACACACACCACAAAGAGCCAGGTCCTTCCCAAAGTCCAGCTGGGAAGGAAGAGACCCATGGAAACCCTTCCCTGTCCTGCCCAGGTCACACAGCTGCAAGGGAGCTGTGTGTAATGGCTGCAGGATTCTCAGCCCACACCAAACCCTCACCTTCGAAAAATTTCCCAGCCTTTCTAACCCCAGATATCCTGTTCTCACATCCCAGCCAAGACACTGCCCACTCGGGAGCAGAGAGGGCAGCCACCTTCCAGCCCCTCTTCTCCCTGAGAAGTGCCAGCAGGAGCAGGGATTCAAACAGGAGCACACCCCAAAAAAACCCCAAATCACCCCTGCCTGCAAAAGGTTTAATAAGAAAAGACTGAAGTCCCTGCTGCACCCAGAGGTGCACCACCAGGGATGTCCTGGGTAAGGACAGCGGCAGGAACTTTCCCAGGTTTCTTGGAAAAAAAGAAAAGCAAGCCAGGGAGCTGTGAAATCACTTCCATTATTTGCTGCTTGAATAGATGACAGACTTCCCCGATAATTCATGATTTTCTCCTCCTTAACTCTACAGCATATTTCTGAGTTACCCAGATAGTATTTGGAAGTAAACTGTTCATTTGTGCCCTCATTTCTTTATAAAAATCCCATCCTGAGCATCACTTGCTAACTTTAAACTCAGCTACACAAATAAAAGCAACGAGAAATAAGAATTATCTGAATAAAGCAACAGAAGAGTAAATGGCGCCCTGCTGCTCACAAGTTTCATATTAAATCTTGTGTGACCGTGGTGCAGAAATTTGATGATCTCCAGCTGTTTTCTGACACACAGTAACTGTACAAACATATTACAAATAGCATGAAGAATGTATTACTGTAAAATCCAATATGAAACTCGTTTTCTTTACTGAATTACAGTAGCACTGAACTCAAGAAACACATGATCATTATTTCAGAATTCCTTCCCCAACAGTACTTTTGCCTTTGCAATCTCTCAAAACCCGTGATATTTCATCAAAAAGGGGAAGTTGTGCATGATACTGCATCCCCATAGCAAAATATCAGCAGTCTGTGGGATATTCATTTCCAAAATACAGCAGGATTGTCGTTTTCTAGGAAGATTCAGCATGGACTGGGAGCTCCAGGGGTAGAGCTGGAATGTGGAGGTTTAATGGTGACCTGCTGGCACTGGCTGCATTAAAAAAGGCACTGGGCTGGTACAGGAACATTCTCCACACACCATGTCAAGATGACTTCTGAAGAGCACAATTTCCTCCAGAAATGCAGACAATTGTGGTGATTATTGATTTAAGGCACTGGGATTCTAGAACTCTACATGATATCCTGGGTAAGTAACAGCACGTCCCGGAGTCTGAGCTCGCCTCTCTCACACGAGCAGTGACAAAACCTGACCTCATCTCCATCCCCTGCTTTGCAAAGCCCAGCTCCAGGCTTAGGGCTCCCTGAGGGCTCCTCCTGCTGCTGCCAGGCACCTGTGGGACAGGCAGGTGACCCAAGGAGGAACAGCTTTTATCAGGGAGTTCAGAGCTCTACTTCAAGCAAACCCTGGAGCACAGGGTGCTTCATGCAGGGATGGAATCCCAGCAGGAAATGTCACAGCAGAGCCTGGTGGGAGCTGAGTCAGGCACAGGCACAACACCTCCTCTGGAGTGATGGAGAGGGAAGGAGGAAAACCCCCAGGAGAAACAGCAATTGTGCTGGATTGTCCCCCCCAGCCTGACCCTGCACTTCTGGGGACACAGCTACTCACAGCCCAGTAGGGACCCGGGTGCTGGACTGGTTATACTGGGGAGAACCCACAGCTGCTGCTGCTCCTGCCCACAGGAGCATGAGCTGCAGGGCCAGAGCCTTCCTCTGCCCCTCAGGTGGTCCCAAGTGTCCCACACTGTCCCTCTGCAGGTCACCAGCAGTGCCCCAACTGGTCACACCCTCACACTGAGGGTCGATTTTGAAGAAACAGTCGATTTTCTGTTTTGTTTTTTCCCACAGATAGCCCAAAAGAGCTGCTCTGCAGTCAGAGCCAAGACAATGAGATGAAATTATTCTTTTTTTTTTTTTTTTTGCGTGTGTCATCTATTCCAGCTGTACTGGTTCACTCCTGTCCCAGGGGGACGAGGCCATCCATTGACAGCATCTGAGCAGAATTTCCAGAACCCAGCACTGAGAACAGGATTAACTCCTGGTCTCTGAGGGCCTTGGCTCTTAGAGCAAAGGCTGTGTTCTAAAAGGGCATCCGTGGATCTCACACTACAGTGGCTGTTACAAATGGTTATCAATGGATCTCACACTACAGCGAATCAGCCAGAAAATCCCTGGGATGAGAACAATAATCTGTACATGCAACAGTGCCACACATTAATTCTTCAGTAAATAAGATTAAAATCTGTGTATACTTGAGACTCTGGGAGACAAAGGCTGGGAAACCAAAGAGAGTTTAACCCAAACTGCCTGGGTCTGGTGCACAGCACTCAGCACATCCACTTGCTGTGCCCAGGAACCACTCTGCAGCACACACACTTGTTCTGTGCTCCTGAGTTCCCAGCTGATCACTCTACAAAGGCACTTCCAAGTTCATTTCTCTGCACCAGAGGTGACACTTGCAGTTATTTTAATAGCACAAACCCAAGGTAACTGTAACTATGGCTCTACAAAGCTTTTCCCATTGCTCGTAACTTGGACTGAAAAGAGGATTTTATTGGGATGTTGATTTCCTCCAGACTGATGCCTTGGGGGCCATTCACAGAATCCATATGTGACACTACAGGAGCACCTCGGGGTGGGACAGCAGCTCGGGCAGGCTTCAACCACCCCAAAAATGAATGCTAGTCCAAAGGGGCTTGGAAACCTTTAAAAGTGCAGAAATCATTCCAGTTTGCAGTTACATATAAACACAGAATATGCACCACTTGTTCATTTCCAGAATGAGCAGCAATAATCAAAGGAAAAAGGGAAATTTGCTTCCCCCAAGATAAATTGTTCTCACTGTAGAAGTAATCTTGAGGATGGTAAATACACAATGTAGGAGTTGGATAATACCTGTATTTCACATTTCTGAGAAGATTCGTGAGTGGGATTCATTCAACCACAGCTTTGCCTCCCTTGGCAGCAGGAGAGTACAAGGGGTTTAACCGTGGAGATCAATTTAAAAAAGACAAAAATAAGGTTGTTTTATAAGCCAGAATTAAGTCTAAAAGAGAGCTCATTGCAGGGGGATATCCATTTGCAGAAGTTAACCATTTGGACTGGATTTACAGCAACCTCCTTGGCTGGGAGCTGGATGGAAGGATCAGCCAAAACTGGGAAAAGTGGATTACATCTTCCATGACCCCTCATTTCTCTAGTTACCTTTTCACAGCACCTCAGAGCACATTCTGCAGGACATTCCCGATTCACCCCTTTCTGCCAAAACTGGCTTTTTCACCGTGGATTTGCAGAGTCCAACCCCACAAGTTATTACATTAAGGTGACAAATCACAACACGGGACACAACGAACGCAACACGGGAACCCCGAGCGCTCCAAATACCACGGCTGGGTTTTCTATCAAAACAGAATTATTAAAAAAGGCCCGGATTGAGGATGTCCCATCCATTACACACTGCTGAGTCAGGCAGCACTGCGAGCCCTGCATCCAACCCTGCCAAGCCACCGGCCTTGGCCGGCAGCCGAGGGAAACAAAGCGGCAAGACAAACGGACAGCTGACCTTTCCCACTGCTGGCAAACAATCCCATTTCTTCCCTCCCTCCTCACACAGCACCTGAGCCCAGCAAGGATCCCAGTTTTAAAGAGTTAAAGGGTAACTTCTGGAAGCAAGGCTTTGGACGGCGACCGCCTAGCGAAACTTTTCCTCCTTCCAGACTCTCCTCCTCTTTAAAGGCTTCTCTCAGTTCTTGCCCTTTCTTAAACTTCCTTAATGATCCTTATCCTCCACAAGCTTAAGTACTAGGAATGATTTCAACTGTAATAAGAGAAGCCATAACAGAGCCAGTGGGGCCCAGTTTCTGTGAATTCTGGCTGCAGGAGCACAGCCTGCATTGCTGGGCTGCTTCTCAGCATCCTTCACTCCCCCCACAACAAGCCACATCTCCAGGAAGTCAGAGCAACAGGAGCTGAGCGAAGAATTTAATGTCTATACCATGCAAGAGCTCCACGAGCGTGTGTTGCTAAAACCATTTCCTTGAAATGGAAGGCTTTTCCCGGGGTTTGTGTGATAAATCACAGCAACATCCCATCGGAGTGGGACGCCAGCAAAGCCTCCAGCTCTCCAGTGAAGCATTGCAGCGTGATTGCTCCTCTTCCAGCTGCTGTCTCCCTGCCATTAAGGACAAGATTAAGGACGATCTAAGGTAAGCTGTCTGTTAGCCTGCTTTCTCCTCTCTTTTATTCTGCATTTACTGGCTCACAGGGGAGACCCCAGGCAGAGCTGGAGCCTCCCTGCTGCTCAGGATCTGCATTTTGGGGAGCTGCAGCTCAGAGTCCCAGCAGCTCAGCACAAGCACCGACAGACAACAGCTTATTGATTATTGCCAGTTCGTCCCCATTAATCAAAGTCCTGAAGTTTGCATTCTGCTTGTTAACTTGAGCATCCCTCCTGCAGCTCACTGCGATTGATTGCTTTTCTTGAGGCCTGATTACCACTTGTCTCATTAAAGCCAGCATGCCGGGCTACCTGGAGGAGCAAAACCACTCAGAGATGGCACGACATCAATTCCAGCCCCAGTGCACAGAGAGGGATATTCCAGGTTTCCCATTAAACAGGCAGATTAAATACAACCTGAACTCCAGCTTTTCTTCCCCTCTGTTCAGTCTACAATTAACATGTTATTAGTAGACAAATAATTCTACAAACACCAAAAAGTATTTCCTCCTGGAACCTGAAGCCTCTGAAAATCCCAGCCTCCACTTCTCATATTTAATACCTAAAAAAAACCCAGACCACGGGAACCTGGCAAGAGAGTCCTTCCTTTGTTTCTAAAACAAATGCCAATTTTGTTAAGTCTTCTGCAAGAAAAACAAACAAATCCACAATACATCACCTTAAACTAACCCAGTTTAGACCAAATATTTCTGGCAAGGTTCAAGAAGAAAGAAAATTCCTGCTTCAAACCCAGGGTTCATTAATACCTCGAACGCTGTAAAAGGAAGATGGAATTGCCTGAATGTTGTAGAATAAAAATAATAAAGCAAACCTAAACAATGCTGTTTTTAGAACCAGACTTTGTAGCTGAAGTATATAAAAATCCTTGGGAAGTCGGAACAGCTTCCACAAAGCTGTGAATAATGCATTTTTATGCAAAGCTCTACTAGGAGCCGCCTCGAAATTCTTTAAACATTCTGTAAAGTTAAAAAAAAAAAAAAGAAAATCCATTATCTTACAGCAAAAAAGGAAGCAATAAAGGATGAGATGACCTTGCAGGAAGCAAGAACGTCAGTGCTGAAGCCCCAGTGTGGATAACCCTGGGCACTGGAGGAGGCAGATGGTGCTGGGATGCTCCGGGATGTTCAGCCCTACCCCAACACCGTCCCCAGGTGTTGCAGGCAGCACCAGGACGTGTCCCCCAGGAGCAGCTGTGCCACATCCACAGCCCAGAGGGGCTCCCCAGCCCTGCAGCATCACACACAGGACACGCCAGTGCCTGAAGTGCCCAGGGCTGGGCACACATCTCGGTGTCACCCACCCCAGCCCGCTCTGCCCCTCTCAGAGTCATCCTCAGAAGTGACACTCCATTATCTCGGGGGAATCTGCTTATTTCAACAGTCCCCGAAATCCTCCTGCCCGTGCAGAAACGCTTCGTGCTTTGACACAGAGTTTATGATTATCATTAAAGATACAGTGAGAGCAGAGGAAATAAACTCCCAAAAAAATCCCCAGGAAACAGAGTGAACACAGCGTGGCATCGGCCTCGTCTCACAAAAGGTCAGCACGAAGCATTTCTGCTCTGTCGAAATAAATGGTAAGACATGCTCCATATTCACACGTCAAGGTGGAATCTAGCCACAGATTTTGATTTTCTTTTCTGGATCTCTTACATTACAAATTGCTTTAAACACTTCAGAAGAAAAAAAAACCAAAAAAAAACCCCAACAGTTACAACAGGAGGCAAAATCTATGAAATTGAGAACGAAACCAAGCTAAAAGTTTTCTTCCTGAAACAAAGAAGAAATCCTGGCACACTTCACCATGGGAAAATGGAGCAAACATCGTGCAGGACAGAGAGACTGGTGGGAACACCCCCTACACCCCTCCCAGCAGCCCTCCTGCCCTTCCACTCAGGAGTTAAAATTCCAGGTATGTTTAAGCCCGACTGTAAATATTCTTATCTCTTTAGAGGCAGTTATTGAACAAGCTGCTGAGTATTTCCCCCTCGGAATCTTCTTGTCCATGTAAGGTAAATGCGATCCCGAGCACGGCGAAAACTCGAGTTCAGCTTAAATGTAATTCTAGAAATTTACCCAGCAACCAAGTTATTTTTGTGCATAACATTTAAGTAATGCTAGGAAGGAAAAAAAAAGCCCACAGTGATTGATCCCCTAACCCCTGGGAACGGAGGAGCTTTTGTATACACTTAAATACTTCCTTCCATACTGCCTGTGTATGGATCCTGCTACCACAGACTCGATTTTCCCTCTAGGCTGTATCTTGGAAGTTTTATTTTTCTTTATTTACTTTTTAGAGCATGCCAGCTCCCCTCCACTTTTCTTCCCTTTAATACCAATAATTGAGTGGTTGCTTAAAGCTGCTGTTGTACTGTGGGATAAACATTCCCCAGTGATGTCTGATCAGCCACACATACCAAATGAAAAAGGGGAAAAAAAAAAAAGGAAAAAAAGCCCAAGCAACAAACCAGCATGCACGGAGTTGTGCTAAACACACTTGTAGCGTTTTAATAAAGAGCAACAAAAACTAATTACCTTGAATAGCCATTAGAGAAAGCAGGTCTGCCAGAGAGGTTGAGCGTTCCCAGCGGAGCCAATGCCTCGTCCCCCGATCCCTGGCACCTATTCCAATTTTCTGACCCGGCAGGAAGAGATGGAATGATATTAAAAATTGGTTTCTGATCCTGCTGCTGAGAGAGCGACGCGGTATTTAAATCATAGTGGTACATCTGTCCCCCAGAGGTGCTGACACCGTGGATGGAGATGGCCGAGACTTTCGTACCCAGCAGGTTCGACCCGGGGAAGTTGGCCTGGCAGTACAGCGGGCCCACGTTCTCCTGCTTGATGCCGGGAGTACACAGTTCAATGAAATCTTCCTTTTCTGTTTTCACTTGAGGCATTGGCATTTTGGAACTGGGCAAAAGGTCACCGCGGTCATTCATTTTAGGTTTAGTGTCAGATAAAAGAGGAGGCTTGCAGTCTTCGCCGAGACTCCCTTCCAGCAGAAAGGCGTCGTCGGCAGAGATGGGGGAGAGCAAGCCACCGTCATCCAGCAACGGGTCCAGCCGCCACGGGCTCCCGTTGGGCTCCTTGCCCGGCGACACCGGCGGCAATTCCAGGTCCTGGAGGATATCCAGGGTGCTTTGGTCTTCAGAGAACAACTTCAAGTTGCCACCATTCGAGCCCACCTGGCTCTGGACGGCAGCTCCCGGCTCCGCGGGGACGCCGCGCCCGGCCATGCCTGGGAAATCCGGCTCCAGCGGCGCCTCAGAGGACACGGTTCCCTTGGCGTCCTCGGCCACACTCGAGGACTTGTTCAAGCTCGCGATGCTTTCCTCCAGGAGCCTGAAGTCCGTTTCTCCAGAAGAGATGCCGATTTGGCCCTGGTGCGAAAATCCAAGGTCGTTTCCCATCACTTTCGCGTCTGTTTCACCCATGTACAGTCCCATCGAGAGCGACACTGCCTTGGAAAGGTCTGGCTGAGGCACATTGTTTCCTAATCCTTTTGGAAAGTCGGCCAAAGCAGGTTGCTGACTGGAATCTGACTGAGAAGATGCAGAGAGAGGAGATGTAGACACAGGGGTTTGGACAGTAGCTCCACCCCTGAAGGGTGGATGGAAGTCCATCACGATCCCTCCTTTGGTACTGATGAGTGCATTTTTCCTGGTTTCGTCTTGATCCAACGGCTTAAGCAATTCTTTGGAATCCATTACTTTACCATTAACTATAAAAAGATGAGAAGCAGTCAAAGTCAGCACAGCAAGGATACATTAATAGCAGCTTTAAAATAAAAATCCTCCGCCTGGTGAACCTGGCTCAGCTGCTCTGAGAGCGAAGGCACGGCGCAGCACGCTCAGGGCTGACACGTGCCACGTCTCTCAAACACACTGCACTCGTTTTCAGGGGGTTCTGGT
This sequence comes from Certhia americana, assembly GCA_018697195.1. Taxonomy (NCBI): domain Eukaryota; kingdom Metazoa; phylum Chordata; class Aves; order Passeriformes; family Certhiidae; genus Certhia; species Certhia americana. The sequence continues at coordinate 483,688 of CM031869.1, read as the reverse complement.
TTTCTGTCTAGTGAGGAGGAACTATGCATTTCAAAGCTTTGCTAAACCTGGATGAAGGGGTGAATCTGCCTGCACACAACTCGGAATCAAACACGTGACATCTCTGCACGCACTCTCCAGCTCTGTCACCCATCCCCGCACTGCAAGAATTGTTAAAGGACCCGGCTTACAAATTTTGCCAGGTAAATTTCCCTGGTATTTAACAACACCATGAGGAGGAAAAAAAGGACATTTGGGACCTTTCCCAGTAAGCTGTCCCCTGGCAGAGCAGGTCTGGAGCTCCCAGAGGCAGCACAGCTGTGGTTTGGTGTTCCCCAGGACTCAGCGTGTGCAGGGGCTCAGGCTGCAAACGCAAACCCACCCAGTGTAAACCCCGCATCATTCTTTAAACACCCCTCAAACTTATAAACAAAACCCAGTGAAAAAGAAAGCAGGGTTTTTATTCGCTTCCAGCACTCTACCCCTTCACAGCTACTCTCTGTGAAAACAAACTGAAAACAAACCTCGTGAGTTTCAAATGTTTGTATTTGCTACGTGGTGGGGTTTTGGGTTTTTTTTGGGGGGGTTTTTTTGGTTTTTTTTACGGGATACGTCAGCGGAAAGCATAAATATTTGGAGAAACACTGTAAATTCTTCGGCAAACTTCCGACACGGTGTCCGGCCTTTCCCCGGCAGCGCCCAGCCCGCTGTGCCGCAGCCCCGGGGGCAGTGCCCGCTGCCAGCCCGTGCCCCGGGACACCGGGAACACCGAACAGCCCCGGCCCCGCCGCTATTTCTGTGTGCAAAGTTAAGGCAGCGAGCGACAAAAAGGCACCCACGTGGAAAACCTTAAGGTGGCCCGGGAGAGCGCGTCCCGGTCGGGAGCGGCTCAGAGCCAGGAGCCCCGGGAGCTCTGAGCGGGGCAGGGGGGGAGCAACGGGAGGAGGACCCCCGGGAGGGGAGCAACGGGGATGGGGCACCGGTGATGGAGCACGGGGATGGAGCACCGGGGATGAAGACCCCCGGGGATGGAGGACCCCCGGGATGGAGCACCGGGGAGGAGCACCGGGGATGGAGACCGGGGATGGAGACCCCGGGATGGAGACCCCGCGGGGATGGAGCACCCGGGGATGGAGCAACGGGATGGAGCACACGGGATGGGACCACCGGGATGAGACCCAGGGATGGAGCACCGGGGATGGAGCACCTCGGGATGGGACCCTCGGGATGGAGCACCCCGGGTAGGAGCACCCCGGGATGGGAATAGCACCTCGGGATGGAGACCTCGGGATGGAGACCATCGGGGATGGAGACCCTTCTGGGATGGAGACCCTTCGGGGATGGAGACCATCGGGATGGAGCACCCGGGATGGAGCACCCCGGGATGCGAGCACCCGGGATGGAGACCCTCGGGAGGGAGACCCCGGGGTATGAGAGACCATCGGGCTGGAGACCCTCGGGATGGAAGACCCTAGGGAGGGAGCACCCGGGAGGCACGCACCTCGGGATGGAGCACCGGGGATGAGAGCACTCTGGGGATGCCAGCACCCCGGGATGGAGCACCCGGGGTATGGAGGGGACCCCCGGGATGGCAGCAAACCCGGGATGGAGCACCCCGGGCTGGAGACCCCCGGGATGGAGCACCTCGGGGATGGAGACCCCCGCCTCTGGATGGAGCACCCCGGGGATGGAGAACCCTCGGGGATGGAGACCCTCGGGATGGGCACCCGGATGGAGCACCCGGGGATGAGAGACCCTCGGGGATGGAGACCCCCGGGATGGAGACCCCGGGGATGGAGGACCTCGGGAGGCAGGCCCCCGGATGGAGCACCCCAGGGATGGAGCACCCGGGGATGGAGATCCCCGGGATGGAGCACCCAGGGATGAGACCCCGGATGGAGCAAACCGGGATGGAGCACCCGGGGATGGAGACCTGCGGGCTGGAGACCCCCCGGGATAGGAGCACTCGGGATGGAGACCCCGGGATGGAAGCACCCGGGATGGAGACCCCGGGATTGAGACTCCCGGGGATGGAGACTCCCGGGGATGGAGACCCCGGGATGGAGCACAACCGGGGAGGGAGCACCTCGGGAATGGAGGACCCCGGGATGGAGACCCCGGGAATGGAGGGACCCCCCGGGAATGGAGACCCCCGGGATGGAGCACCCCGGGGATGGAGACCCTCGGGGATGAGACCCTCGGGGATGGAGACCTCGGGGATGGAGACCCTCGGGGATGAGAACCCCGGGATGGAGCACCCCGGCGAACGGGGCACCCCCGAACTGCTGCGCTGCTTAAGGTGGACACCCAAACAGCGACGGAAAAAAAATACAAACAAAAAACAAAAAAAAAAAAAAAAAAAAAAGAAAACCAAAACCACCTCCAGGCCGCTGCCTTCTTCCTCGTACCGGGGATGGGAAAGGTAGTATTTCATTTGACAATTTTCCCCCAACCGCCCCCCCCCCAAAAAAAAAAAAAAACAAGGCAGCGACAATTCATCCAGCGTAGGAGGAAAAGTGTTCAAAAAACTCAGCTGCGAGTAGGCCAAGGGCGGGGAAAGGGGAAGACATCCGGGCAAGTGAAAAACGCTGCAAATACTTTAAAACGGCCCCGGATGGCAATTAAAATCGCCTCTTTTGCAAAGTACAGTTTTCAGGAGAAATGAGTTCGGGACCTGTGAGGCGTCTCCTGGCACACCCACTGTGCAGAAGCGGCCCCCGCTCGGGGCTCGCCCGCGCGCCGCCCGCCCGGTTCCCCCGGCCACACCGGGACACACGGTCCCCGTGCCCCGCCCTGCCCTCCCGGCTTCCTCCGGGGGCGGCTCGGCTCGGTTCAGCTCGGCTCGGCTCGGCTCGGCTCGGCTCGGTTCAGCTCGGCTCCCCCCCGCCCCGGATTCCTGCGGGAACGCCACCGCCCCTCCCCTTGCCAAAGTTGGCCGAGGGGGAAAAGCGCAGCCCCCCGGGACCCCCGCGGCATTACCTGGGTCCGGGGGAGGGCGCTGGGGCTCCTTCAGCCGCCCACGGCCATGGCGGGCCCGCGGGTGGCCGGGCAGCCGGCTGAGGGTTGTCAACAGAGCCCCTAGGGCGGCCGCGGCAGCACCGCTCCCCGCCCTCAGCCTCTGCTGCTGATGCTGCTCCGCTCCGGCCGCTGCTCCTGCCAGCCGGCCCCACACCCGGACCCGTCCCCCCGCCAGCAGCTGCGGCCGGCCGCCCCCTCCGTTAAATTAGCGTTAATTGCCTCCGCAGGAGCTCGCCCTCCACCCCCTCACCCACAACCCCTTTCACCGCGGAGCCCCCCGGACCCGTCCTCCGCCGGGCAGCGCCGCGCTCGGCGCTCTGCCTCCCGCCACAAAATGGAGGATGGCGGGCCGCCGCCTCCTCCCTTACCCTCCCTCTCCCCTCCCTCCCCGCCTCCCCGACGTGGAGAGGGAGTGGACGACAGACGGATCGGAGAGGGGCGGCCGCGGCTGGAGTGCTCCGCGCACCGGCCGGCTCGGCTCGGCTCCGGGCTCGGCTGTGCCCAGCCAGGCCTCCGGGGGCAGCCACAGCCGACAGGGGGAACGGTGCGATCTGTTGGCGGAGACGGGAAAGTGAATAGGGCCCGGGCTGCGAGCGGGACAAGAACAGAACGGGGACAGGGGCAGAGCTGGGGGGGGCAGAGAGAAGGGCACAGGCGAGAGAGGGACAGGGAGGGACGGAGGGACAGGGAGAGAGGGCACAGGGCAGAGAGGGACAGGGCAGAGAGGGACAGGATGAGAAGGGACAGGGAGAGAGGGACAGGGGAGAGAGGGACAGGGAGAGAGGGACAGGGGGCAGAGAGGGACCGGGGAGGGTGAGAGAGGGCCGGGGAAGAGAGAGGGAAGGGGCGCGCAGGAGAGGGACAGGGAGAGAGGGACAGGCAGAGGAGGGGACCAGTGGCAGAGAGGGACAGTGGAGCGAGGGGAGAGGGACAGGGCACAGAAGCGACAGAGAGAGAGGGACAGGGGAGAGAGGGACAGGGCAGGAGAGGGACCAGGGCGAACGAGGGCACAGGGAAAGAGAGGGACAGGCTAGAGACGAGGGAGTAGAGAGGGACAGGGAGAGAGGGGATCAGGTGGCCAGGCAGAGATGGGCCAGGGGGCAAGTAGAGGGACAGGGAGAGAGGGACCAGGGCAGAGAGGGACAGGGATCGAGAGGGACAGGGGCAGGATAGAGATGGGTACAGGGGAGAGGGACAGGGCACGAGAGCGGACGGGGAGAGAGGGGACGGGGGAGAGAGGAAGTAGAGAGGGGGAGGAGGAGAAGGGACGGGGGAGATGACGAATGGACGGGGAGAAGGAGAGGGACCCAGGGCAGAGGAGGGACAGGAGAGAGAGGGACAGGGCAGCGAGAGGGACGGGGGCGGAGAGAGGAGGAGACAGGGAGCGAGAGGACAGGGCAGAGACGGGACAGGTGGAGAGAGGGGAACAGGGTGGGAGGAGCCGGGACAGGGCAGAGAGGGACAGGGTTAGAGTGAAGCAGAGCCGTGTGACACAGGGACCAGAAGCTTGGACAGAGTGGGAGTGGACAGGGCAGGCAAGAGAGCTCGGCAGCAGAGCAGAGCAGGGCAGGGGCCAGCTGCGTGAGATGCTCCACTCTAGCCTGGCAAGGCACGGCTCTTGTCTGCTTGCAGCCCGTTGTGTTGTCCAGTTCCAGGCTCTGCTCGAGAGCTGAGTGGGACAAGGAGCTCTGGAGGGAGACTCCAGCGGACGCCACAAAGGTTGCTCTGAGGGGTCTGGAGCATCTTTCTGATGAGGAGTGACGAGAGAGCTGGCGCGGGGTTAGAACAGAGAAGACTGAGAAGGGCTCCCATCAATCCATACAAAAAACATCTCCAGGGGCTGGGCATAGGATTGATTTGCCCAGACCCCTGATCAGTGGTTGCCAGTCTATGTGAGGGACACTGAAAGGGACAATAAAATCAAACACAAAACGGACGAGTCCCACCTCAAACGGAGGAGAGAACTTCTTCCATGAGGGGTGTGGCAGGCACTGGAACTGCTTGCCCAGGGACGGGGCCTGGACGAGGAGGTTTCCCTCTCTGGAGGACATTCCAAAATCCACCCTGGACACGTTCCTGTGTCACATCCCAGGTTTACCCTGCCTTGCAGTATTGGTGTTGGCACAAGATGAAGAAAGAGAGATTTTTTCAGCCACAATATATATGCATTCTTTTTGTTTTAATCATAAGTTGTTTTCCCAGGCCACATGACTTTTGGGAAAGCTGATGTTTTACTTTTTTTTAAAAATGCAAAAAAACACGTGCACACAAATTTTACATTAATACATTAATTTTTTTCCCCCCACAAGTTACGAAAAAATGGTTCCAAAAAATGGAAGCTCTTCCCCATTTGTGAAAGATGATGGTTTTTAAATAGGCCAAGCCCTCAAAACTGGCCTCTGTGGTTGCTAGTTTTTTTGAATGATGCAATGGATTTACAGGCTCGCAGGGAGGGGAAAGGGAAAACGCTTCTTCCCATGCGAGGGAAACCGGAGAGGAAAACGGAAACAAAATAGCTAAGAAAGTCAGTGAGGTTCACAGGGACCGTGAAACCTCTGTCACCAGTTGCAGGGGCTTGTTGCCGAGGGGTCCTGGTGCTCAATCAATAAAGGGCAAAACAATGTCTCTCAGAGCGTGTGGACAAAATCTCTAAAGTGCTGCTTGGGACTCCACCTGGGAAGCGAGGGGGAACAAATTTACATTATTGCTCGGAATGTGCTGGCTTGCAGAAACTGTCCTGCATTTGGAGACCCCTCTTACCCTCTTGCAATTTGGGGAAATTCAAAATATCTAGGGCACACCAGCCCGGGAGGAGAGCTGTAGCTTTCTGTAGTTTGGGGAATTTTGGAAAACTGATAACCAAAGCTGTGTATTTTCTAAGAGGCATTTAAGATGAGAAGAGAACCATCTGTTTTATACAAACACCGTTCAGACGCTTAATTACAGCTGGGTTTGTAAAGTAATGGCTTAGGGACACTCCTCCTAATGAAATCTAATTCCTAATTTCTTTAATGCCATCTTGATCCCAAAAAGAGCACAAATTTTTAGATGATTTATACAGGAATTTTACTGTATCCTGGGAGGGTGGGCAGGGCTTGGCACAGGGGTGCCCAGAGCAGCCAGCTGGAGCTTGCCCCTGGATCCCTGGGCAGTGCCCAAAGGTCGGGGTTTGGACATTGTGGCTGGGAGAACCTGGGACAGTGGAGGTGTTTTGTCTCCAAAACAGTCAAGGGGAAAAAATTTGGTGTTTGGTTGGAGATGAGGAAAAAGTTTTTAAGTTTTTTGCAGAGGATAAATGAGTGACTAAAATACTGGAATGTTCTTAGCTTGGGGAGGTTGGGCAGAGTGTCCCATACCTGGGATGTGTTTATTAGTTTTGACAGGATGGGATGGTGGCGGCACTGGGGTACCCAGGGGTTCTGGGGTGGGTGTGGGTTATAGGCTGGCTGGGACGCGGATGGTCCTGGGGGCGGGAATCTTTCAAACCATGTGGTCAAATGGGGTATGAATTCTGTGTGATTCATTTGTCCCTGCATGGAAGGGGTTTTTGCAATCAGGTTAGCATTGTTATGTCCACTTTCTGTCCCGAGCTGTTGTCTGTAACTCCTCGGGCAGGGTCCACCCGTGGCAGGGGTACACCAGACCGGGCTTCGGTGCGAACCGGGCGGTTTTGCCCACGGGACCCGGGACAGGCGCCGGTGCTCTGTGTGCCGGAGGGCTCTTGCCCTGGCGCACAGCCGTTGCCCCTGAACCGGGGGCTTTGAGTGCTTCCTGCTCCAGGGACAGCCACTCTCTACTGACAACATTCCTGCTCTGTGCCCGCAGCTAAGCACGGCGCGGCACGCGGAGCATGCACTGGCCCTGTGATACCTCGTTAACCTTCAGGAGATTTCTGTGGGAATGACAGGATGAAAAATAATCGTGTCAGATTGTTTTCTGCCACCTCC
>CM031869.1:432659-443132 GCA_018697195.1 Certhia americana | reverse complement strand
AGAAGCTGTGGATCCCCATCCTGGAAGTGCCACAAAGTGGGAAAAACTGGAGAGGAGCGCCAGAAGGCACCCACTATCAGGCTTGGGGTCCAGATCTGCATGTAGGCTCCGCTATACCATTCATAAACCTGCTTCCTTCTTGTACCATACCTATACATCCATCTATCATCATCCATACATACACATCCTCATACATCCAATCATCACATACCATCCATCAAATCCTATCCAATCCATCATCTCCATCATCCATCCATATCCTCCCGATCCGATCCATACCACCATCCATCCTAGCCATAACACAGAAACCATCACATCATCCATCCATCTCCATAAACCTCCTCCATCCATCCATCCATCCATCCATACCATAAAAACCATACCATCCATCATCATCCATCCACTAACCATCACTCCATCCATCCTATACCATAACCCTCATACCTCCATCTCCATCCATCCATCCATCCATCCATCCATCCTCCATCTCCTAGCATCATCCCTACCATCCATACCTCCTCCTACATACCATCATCCATCCTCACATCAATACCATACCATCCATCATCCATCATACCATCCTATACCATCATCCATACGCATGCATCCATCCATACCAACCTATACACATCCTCCATCATCCATTCCATTCCATTCATCACGATCATCATCATGCCGATACCATACCATCCATCATACCATACCATCCCTCCTATCATCACATACCATCCATCCAATCCATCCATTCCATCCATCCCATCATCCATACCATCCGGACACTCCCCTCCATTCATCCATACCATCCATCCATACGCATACCTCCATCCTCATCAGCTCCATCCATCCCATCATCATCCATACCATCACATCCATCATCCATACCATCATACCATACCATCATCCGAATAACCATCCATAACCATACATCCTCCATCCATCCTCACTCCATCCATGCCATCCATCCATCCACTCCATCCATCCATCCATACGCATGCCATCCTCCATCCATCCATCCATCCATCCATCCCTCCATCCCCCCTCCCCTCTCTCTGGTCCCTCAGCCCTGCACTTTGGTGGGAGATGGACCCGGGCAGTGGGGGAAGCGCCCAGCAATGGAACACAGATGAGCAGATGGTGCTCGGTGCTTGTCCCCATCTTGGAACAAGTCATTAATGTTCTTGGGGTTACAATTTGATGAAATGTGTTTTTTGTGAGAGGGATTCATCATGCCCTGCTTCCAGTGGCTCGTGGAACAGCCAGGGTTAAAGTTTTGGTCTCTGCAGGTCCAGCTCGGGTCCCAAACCTTGGCTGAGCTGAGCATGGCCTTACAGGAGCCACGGCTCCCAAACCCTGGCACAGACAGCCCAGGAGAGGGGAAATCAGCTTTCAACTTTTCATGCATCAGAAGATGATTAATTTTCTCCCAACTAATTAATGAAATGAGATAATTTTCCACCTCCTGATCCGGCGTCCAGCAAGATCAGCAAAAAGCCTCACGCTGACTTCCGAGGACTTTGCACGGAGTCATTTCATGGTTCAGTTCAGCAGGATGATACATTCCTGTTGGGAAAAGGGAGGTGGTGGGCTTTGCTAGGAACAGGTCCATTTTTCAGAAGGAAGGATGTTTACCTACATTTTCTCTGCTGCTACGGCAACTGAAAGAAAGCGTTGTTGTTTTGGTTTTAATTAAAGTTTTTAGCATTCATCTCATCTCCACCATACTGGCTTTTTAATCTATGAATAAATATTAACAAACACATATATTTTACACTCCCTGCTCTGCGTTTATTCACTGCAACTCACAGGATTCTTTCCAGTGCCCTGAGTTACACATTTTCAGCAGCATCCTGCCACATCTTAAGAAAAAAAAAAAAAGTAGGGCAGAAAAACCACCAGATTAACCCACGACGTGCTGAGATGAGCTGTGCTGCACTCCCAACGGCCTCGGTGGGTTCTGGACCTATCAACAGCGAGGAGGCTGCAGCATTTCTGAAACATCCTGCAAACATTCAGCCTCTGCATTCCCCCAGTGCTGCCAAGGAGCATTTTGCTGTTTGCAGACTGTGGGGATTGATGCCCAGACTCCTCAGGTGTCACTGTGATGGGCCCGAGGCACAGACAGAGCCCACGGGCTGGGGGCTGCAGACCAACACCACAGCTGGGGCTGAAAACCACTGGGTCAGAAGCCAGGCAGGCTGCAGGAAGCCTGTGGAGATATTTTCCACAAGCTCCTCAGCCTTTTGCCCTCTCTCCTGAGCTCCCCTGGGACTGGGATCCCCCCAAACCTCCCAAAGCCTGGCTGGGCACAGGGATGCACCAAGGCACCTGGAATTTTCAGCCTGAGCTGCCTGCATTTTCTCAGAGCTGCCTCCTGATACCTGTGACTAATTAGACACAGGGGGATAAAGGGTGCAGGAGCTTCAGCTGCCCCAGGAAAGGGATCAGGCTGTGAACAGCCCCTGGGTGGCAGGCTGGCAGTGCCAGGGTTAGCACAGAGATGGCACAGAGGGAATGCTAACGAGGAGATAAGCTGGGCAATGGAATGGCTTTGTGGGGAAAGGTTAATTAAACCAGCCAAGCTCACCGGGCAGAACTGCCACGGCTCTTTTCCCTTTAAATATTCTGCACGCTGAGGGAAACTTCCCTCCCCTCCCTGCACACGCACAAATAAATAAATAAATGGAGTGAATCAAGTCGTCCACAATTCCAATTAGTCCCAGCTGTTATTTCTCCATCCTTTACAGCCCTGTCTGCAGCGCCTGGCAATCGGTTACACACGGCCTCGTGCAAGGAGACATGAAATAATTGCTTCAATCTGAGGCAAGAGTAACTAATTTTGTTCATGTTTTATTCAGAGTGACAGGGACATTACTGTAATAATTCCTGCCTTGCTCCATCTTCTCCAGAATGGTGGCCAAAAAGGCATTTGCAGGCACACGGTGGGGGGGAGCTGAGCCACATCTCCAGCTCCACCTTGCCCTGATCCCTGTTTATTTTTAACAACATTCCCAAATCACACGGTAACGATGCTGCTTTTCATAGCAGAGGTTCATTTGGGCTGGAAGGATGAGGAGAGCTCTTCCTGAGCCAACGTGACCTGCTACTGATTTAGCAGAAATAGATGATGCCACTGGAAATAAATGATTCTTTAGTATTTCTTCTTTCTCTCCTAAAGAAGGACTTTGGTAAATCAGTCAGCAGGAAAATTAGGAAATGGCTGTAAGAAAGTCTGTTGGGAGAGGACACCTTTAGATGCCAACAGATTTATTTATTGGCTGTTTATGGCCGTGCACATTGCAGCCTAACTTTAAAAAGTGTGCATTGTGATTTACTGACCTGGCAATGGATTTAAAGAAGAGGTGGTTTGAATTGTCAGTGTTGAATAAAGGAGAGAAAGAATAAAAAGAAGGGGTAAAAATAAAAAGGAAATAAAAAAGGGCCGAGACAACAAAGATGACAATGGGTGGACTTAAACATGCACCTGTGTGTCAGCTTTTTAATGCAAAGTAAAATGATAAAAATCCTGAATAAGTTTCTTTGTATAAGCTTCAAAGTTGCCCTGATTTGAAATCTCTGGGACTGGTCAAATGTTGAAGTTTTCTCCTTTTTTTCCCCCCATGTATCCATTATCAGGCATTCGGAGCAAACAACCAAAAGGAAGACTAAAATTATGGTTTTAATCACAAAACATAACACGGACAGAATCTGAAATCTTGCCCAGGAAGGGTGACAAGGAGACCCAAAGATGTTTCAGGGAGGTTTCTGGGCTGGTGGTTCCCAGCTCTGGTTGTTGTCCTCATGCAGCTCCAGCACTCTGGAACTGAGAACGGGCCCAGCAGAAGGAGTTTCCAGCTATATCAGTCTGAATATTTACTAAGATGTAGTTAATAAATCAGTAAATAGATTAGGAAATGTGTTGGTGAACGAATCAGTAAATAGATTAGGAAATGTGTTGGTGTGCAGGGCGCAGGAAATCTGTCAGTGGCTCAGAGCTCACCCAGAGTCAGACAAACAGAGCAAAACCAGAGGATAAAGTCCCTTCCCCACACATCAGAGCCACGCAGAAGTTAATAAGGCATCAGAAACCAGCTGAAAAACAACACATTTTTTCCAAAAGCAGCAGAGTTGGGCGGGCAGAAGCGTGTCAGTGCCTGCACACAGAGGGTCAGGTGCTGGTTTCCAGTGGTTCCTGCTGACTAATTACAGCCTCTGCAGTTACCACAGGGCTGCTAGGATTCCTCAGCACAGAAACATCTTGTTCACTCAGTGCTGAAATGTTTATTTACTTATCACATCTCTTTCAATAGTGAGGCAAGAAGGAGGCTGAGGGTGACCCACTTTTAGTGCCCTGAGCAGTCAGATGGTCCTGCAGCACAGAAAGGGCAGGAGCCTGCTGTCAGAGAATCCCTGCCTTGTAAAACCTCACTCTCATCCACAGAGCTTGCTCACACCAGCTCAGGATTTACCAGAAGTTCACCAGAAGTTCTCTGTGGAAAATGTGGGAGCTGCAGGACTGGCGGGGCTGAGGGAGAGACCACCCAGCTGGGAAAACTTCCCCCAGCTTCTTCTCTGCTGCATTTCCCAGTCACAGGGGCTTTGCTGCAATTTAGGGGCTGAAGTAATAGGTTAAAATAATAGGTTAAAATCATACATTGCAGTAAAACCAAAAGAAATTCCTGTATTGCATGAATCTTGGCAATGGAGCTGAGGAAAGTCTCGTCAGCTAAGGAAACACTGCCATGAAATTCCTGATAAAATCTCCCAAGCTGGCCATCCCCAGGCTGACTGTGGTCAGTGTCAGGTTGGAGAACAGAGGTGCACCTTGCTGCCAAAGAATTCCCCAGCTTCCTGCACGTCCTGACCCACGTCCCCAGGGCAAAGTTCTGCTCTCAGTGTGGCTTCTCCCGTGGGGCAGATCCAGCTCCTGCACGTGCTGAGAGTTCTCTTTCCCTGTGGAACATCCCATGGGGTATCTTAGGGAATTAAACCACATGGACAGGCACCTTCTAGTTAAACAATTTCTCTGCTCTCCGTTCTCACAATTAAGCAGTGACTTTGAGGGTTCCAGGCAGGTCCCTGGCAGCCTCTTGTCTCTCCCAAGCCCTGCATTCCCGATCCCAAACCCCATCCCTGCCCTCGACCCCTCTAATGTGCCCCAGACACCCCCTCAGGGCTGTCCAGGAGCCCCCCGAGCAGCCCACACCCACTCGGGGTCTCACTGCTGCTCAAACCCAGCCAGAGCACTGAGCTCAGCCCCAGCACTGCTCTCTCTCCAGGCTGCTGCTCCCAGGCCAGCCCTGCTGGAAGCAGCACAGCCCAGCTGGCTCCAGCCTCAAAGGAGCTGCTGCTGGGTCTGGCTGCAGCCATGGGGCCAGGCTGTGAACCCCCAGCAGGGCCAGGGCACAGCAGCCAGGAGCTCCCTGTGCAACACCCTGGTGTTCTCTGGCCGGGCACAGACCCCCCAGGAGTCCAGGCAAGGAGCCCCTGGCACCCCAGCCAGCCCTGCAGAGGGGACAGGGGGGACACCACAGCCTGGGCTGGCTGCCATGGGGCAGGGATGGGGAGAGGAGGGAGGGTTTGCTCCCCAAAAGTGTGACTGAAGGGGTTTTCCTCCTGGGCACCATGACAGGGTGGGCTGGTTTAACCTCCTTGGCAGTGCTCGAGGAGGGCATGTCCTGCTGTGGCTCTGAGCTGTGCCTCTCCTGTGGTGATGTGCCACCCCCTGTCCCTTCCCCTGTCCCTCCTCTGGTGATGTTCCACCTCCTGTCCCTTCCCCTGTCCCTCCTCTGGTGATGTGCCACACCCTGTCCCTGCCCCTGTCCCTCCTCTGGTGATGTTCCACCCCCTGCCCTTGCCCCCTGCCCTGCCCTGCCTGCAGGAATATTGAGTTATGTTTGCATCCAGGTGCTGTCACTGCCCATCTCACCTTTTTTCCTCTGTCAGCTGCTGAGAACGTTCTTACAGCTTTGTCAGGTAAAGCCTTATTCCTTTAAAAAGCAAATTAGAAAAGCCATCTGGAGTATTTTTTTCAAACCAACAGGAACTCCTCCAGCTGTTGGGTGACCTCATCCTTTATTAATTTCTGTAGAGTTGCATTTACCATTGAGATCAACCCTACAAGTGTATAATTTCCTGATTTCTTTCCAGCCCTTTATTAAAGATTGGGGTTAGAGATTGGCCCCCCAAGTCCCTCGATAACCCTCCTGTCTCACAGGAGTTGTTAAGGAGCAGATGATGCATCACAGGTTCCTTTATAGCACCAATAATTGTTCTGCTGCAGGAGCGACCCTGCCTTATATACTGCCTTTTCCTGAAATTGTTTTTCTTCTTTCCCTTATTGCTAAGGAAGATATTGGCACCAAAATGTGATTTGAAGCTCATGTTCCCTGATTTTCCCCGTACCTGAGCCAGTGCAGATGCGGCGCTCGCGGTGCCACCGCTGACATCTGTGTAACCCAATCCTGCCTCATAAACAGGAAGCTGAAGTGACAGCAGCAATTTCCATCGGTGCTTTTCTTCTGCTGGAGCCATTACTTGGGACAGGATGTATAAATCACCGTGTGTCTGATGTGGCCAGCTCTGTGCTGAGCCCCAGCCCTGGCCTGGCTGCCTGCCCTGAGGTGCTGGAGCTGGGCTGGGGGAGGACAAGGGAGGGGACAGTCCAAGGAAGCCAAAAGGATGGTTTTGGGGTGTCTCAGCTGGGGCTGTGGCTTTCTGCAGCAGCACAGGCTCCTGGTGCAGGCCTGGGTTCCACACCCAGCTCCCATCTCCCTGACAAACCATGGTGACACCTCCCTGCTTCTGCCCTGCACAGGTGGGACAGGCAAAGCCACCTCAGCCCGTAAGGCCACAGCTGGGGGTGAGAGGGGGCTGAAACTGCAGCACGAAGGGGCTGGGGACAGTGTTAGTGCTGGGGGGTGAGGGTGGCACTGCTGGCACTGGAAACTGGTAAATGACTTTGATTGCATTGCATTTAAATACCTGCAGCTTTGAAGGGACCCTGTTTCCTTTCTGTCAGTTCCACATTCCCAGTGCATCACAGAAAATGTGAGGAGGATTGAATCCTGCTCCTCTGAAAGGCAGGGGAGTGCAGCCCCCATCCCAAGGGCTGAGCAGGATGGGGATTTGGGGACAGGGGGACAGGGGATGGGGGGACAGGAGGATGGGGGAGATGTGGGGATGGGATATGTGGGGATGTGGGAGTGGAGGATGTGGGGGATTGGGGGGAGATGGGGATGTGGGGATGTGGGGATGGGATATGTGGGGATGTGGGGATGTGATCCTGGGTCCCCCCAGGCAGCCCAGGACACACCTGGGGCCCCAGCAGCACCCGTGTCCCTGCTCAGGAACGATGGATAAGGGGCAGAGTTTGTTCAGGCCTTACTGGAAACACAGAGGTTGTGTTTAACATATCACCAGGCAGAGAATAAAAGGGTGATTTATAAATATTTGCATCCTGTAATTGTCTTTAGGAAAGATCAGCTGGGTTGAGCCGCAGCGGGGCCGTTTCTCCCGAGGAACAGCCGAGCTGTTCACAGGTTTCATTTCCACCACTCAAGCAGTTAATGGGCAATCCCTCAGTCTGCTCACACTCCTGCTTCCAAATGGCACTCCACGAGGGAACACCTCCAATCCAACATGTTCCCCCAGCCTGGCGTGTGGGAAATGGCTTTCAGACATGCCAAGGTTGCTGGGATGAGTCTGGATGTCAGGGATGGCACTCCTGAGTGATGATGGGAAGCTCAGAACATGGCTCTTTGTGGAGAACAGCAAGCCAACAGCTGGGAAACAACGTGGGCTCAGCTGCTCAGCTGCCAGCTCCTGGTGGGAGCAGGGAGGCAGCTGAGGGGGTCAGACCTCGTCACGTCTGCCTGGTTTTCTGTACCATAACACAGGAGAGAGCTGCATCCTGACTCTGTTTAATTCTGAGTTTAACAAATCCATTCCAGCCGGAGCTGAGGCCGCTCTGAGGGGGGAGCAGGGAAAGCAGTGCTGCAGGACTTTCCCCTGGCTCAGAAGGGATGAACCTCTGCGACTGTCCTGAGAACACAAAGACACTTATGGACATGCTGAAATATTGAAATCTTCTTCTCTAGCTGTCCTCTCTCTGCTGGGAGGGGCTTTTCAGAAATTTCAACCCCTCTGTAGTGGGATGCACACAAAGAGAAGCAAAAAAGGCTGGGAAAAAGGTGAGGGTAAGGTAACCCTGAGGTGACACAAACCTGAGGAACAATGTTTGCACTGAGATCCCAAAGCCAGAAAGAGTTGAAACACAAAGCACCGAGCCTGGGAGATGTGCCACAAATGCTGTGGCAGCAAGGCTTTGGGATGAGGATGCTGCAGAGTCTGTCCAGGTCCCAGGTCCTGCAGGGCTCCCCCTGCTCTGACCCATGGCTGCACCACCAGGTGAGAAAACTCAGGAGGACTTAGTGGATGGAAGAGCTGTGGTAATTGAAACCTTTCCTCTGTTTATACTAAAATCAGCACTGTGGGAAGAGGCCATGAATAATACAAGATGTGGGAAGAAAACAAGAGCAAAGCCTTCACCCTTCAGTCAGGGAAGGAACAAAATCTGCTCCTTCAATAAGCAAAGGAATGAAGTGGAGCTCATCCTAAGCAGGGCTGAGTGCCCTCCCTCCTCCTGTGCTGAGGGTCACCCTTCCCAGCACCCTCACATTTTATGGGGTTTTTAAAGGGTCTGAGGGATGGAGCTGCTCCCAGGACAGCCAGTCATGTTCTGGTCTCTCCAGCACAACCAGGACCTTGTGCTGCTCTGCTCTGCCTCTGCCAGGCTTTGGCTTGGACCCAGAACCTGTTGTTGATGTGGCTGTGGAAACACCATGTGGGGTCAGGATAAAATACCAAGGGAAAATTGAAGGATTTTAATAATGCCTATTTTTATTTCTACTTAGATGCCAAGCATCCGAGCTAATAGAATCTAATTGGAAGACTCAATTTAGTAATTTTCTTTATTATTATGTCTTGATGTACTTCTGTCAACTCCCAAATACTCGTTACATGTAATTAGGAGGAAGATTAGAGTGCCGTTAAGATGTGGAATAATGATGCAGCTCAGCAAGGGCCAGTGGAAAAAACAACCTGCTCAGGAAAATCTCTCCAAAGTGCTGAGCAGAGGAGGGCATTTAAAAAACTGATAAAGCGGAGCTGGTGCTAAATAACAAAGATGAGACTCTGAAGTGGGACAGAATTGATCCACTGAATCAAAGCAGTTGATGACTCTGCCTCCCTCTCAAGTGAATCCTCCGTGTTTATTTGGATGGCTGAAGTAACATTTAATAAGATAATTCCCTAAGAACCACCCTCTGTGTCTTTTTCATAAACTCCCACCCCAAACACCATAAGTAATTTTGCTGTTGTACAGAAGAATAATAATAAAAAATCCATCCTTTGGGAGGTAGGTGGTAATTTCTATCTGATGGAAATTGAGATTAGACACAGCACATAAAACTTTTTGATAATTTATTCACCAGAAATTGCTGTATTATACCTATCAGAGAGCTGGTGATATGAAACTTAACAAGCTGATATTTCACTCTGATTTCCTTGAGCATGATCCAATTTATTCAATCAAAATCCTAGATTAGCTTTAATATGAAAGAAGATTTTTATATTCCAGACTAACGTATGTCAGAATGTACAAAACCCATAATGGGAGCCCTGACAGGAGTTAAATCCTGTGCAGCACTGAGAGACAGGTTGGGAAAGAAAAGGAGAAATTTCCCCAAATTTCTGAGTATTTCTGTGAACTGGGGGATAAAAGATGAGAAAAGGGAGCAGGGCTGTGTCTGCAGCACAGCACGAGGCATTACCGTGGGGGAAGCTATTTCTGGTTCTATCATCAACTCCCCATATGACAGCAGAGGAATTATTTCAGGACACAATCGCTTTTCCAATGGCTATGGAATAAATAGAAAAAGAGCTCTTGAGAAGCCCTGGCTGTTTCCTGTCTCGCCCTCTGCAGTGCCTCACTGCACACAGGGTCCCACCAGCACAGCACAGCTCCAGAGGAGCCCGTGGCCACCCCGGTGGGTCTGGTGGCCACCACCAATGGGAGCCAAAAGTGCTGCCTGGTGGGTGCCTGTGGACACTGGCTGTGAACAGGGGAAAGCAGTTCTCAGATTTTCTCAGGATTAGCCTGGGCAAAGCTGAAGAAAGAATGTAAGCAAAGCTCAACACCTGGTGTTTGGTGAGTGCCACACAGCAAAAACAAGTGCTGTAGTGCAGGATTGGTTTTGAGGAGTGTTAGTTCCTTCTTCTCCAATAATTCTGTTGTTTTCTGGGGTTAACTAATCTGTGTTTAACCCACGGAGCACACTATAAAATTGTGTGCCATTTTTAATGAACTTGCTTTTTTCCATTGCTTTTTGAAATGGAGTCCGTGTCATTCTGTGACTGAGCACAGTGACAGGTGTCATTGGCCATCCCAGCCAGGTGTCATTGGCCATCCCAGCC
>CM031869.1:395724-413005 GCA_018697195.1 Certhia americana | reverse complement strand
TTCCATAGGATCCTGCCTGTTCCTTCCATAGGATCCTGCCTGTTCATTCCATAGGATCCTGCCTGTTCATCCCATAGGAATCTTCCTGTTCCTTGTGCCCTCTGTCCCCGCCCTCACCTGGAGATGTGTCACCTGTCCCCCACTCCCCCTCCGAGCTGCAGTGCCCAAACCCCCCAGACCCCGCTGTTCTCCTCCAAATCCCAAATTTGCCTTTCCCATCCCAGCTCTGCCATTGCCAGCGGCGGCACCGGCTCTGGCATCGCCTTGGCAACATTTTTTTTTTTTTTTTTTAATGCTTTGATTAAGAAGCAACTGATGCAATATTTCAGGAGACAGAGGGAAAATGGTTTGATACTGAGAAAAACATTCTGGCTGTTCTGTATTGTCCTTGAGGACTTCGGCGTGTGCCGTCACCGAGTGCTTAGCAACAGATTGGTCGTGGCTGCAAATCAATCTTTTCAGAGCAGAAAGCACAGTTTACAATGCAGCCTGTTCCAATTCAAGAGATGCTATTGGGGAGCTATATAAGCATCAATTATGGTTTTTTAGATGGAGTTAATTATAGCCGGGAGAACTCTGATCAGAAATCAGCTTTCCAAACTCCCCCTTCTGCCTTTTAAAAATCACAGGAGAATTACTATAGATTAGCAAATTAGAAATTGCAAAAATGTAATTATCCAAAATTAAGATGGCTTGTCAGGCTCTGTTTCTGAATGGATTTGTGCCAGAAAAGTGAAGAAAAATAAACTTGCCATCCTTTAAAAAGTTTAAAATTGAATTTTAATTATTCTGCGGTTTGGTTTTTGATTTTTTTTTAATGTACTATTAAAAACTATTTTTTTAATTAAAACTATTTTTAAATAGGGCTCTCTTTTCAAAAATTTACAGAGGCATTAAAATAGAAAAAAAAAAAAAAGTGGACAGTGCAAGTAATACGGACAGCACAGGGCTCCCACAGCCCCATGGACATGCAAGCAGCAAGTGGGATTTCTCATCCCTCTCACTTTTGATGGAGTGAAAATAATGGAATGGTGTTTGACACTTTGAAGTCTCAGCCAGTTCCTAAAGAATCCAACGACGTGTGAGCTCACAAATAAATACTCCCCTGTGATTTCAATTCCCAAAGGCTTTCTTGGTTGGCTCACATTCTGACTGATTGATTGTTGGACAGAAAGAACAAAATAAATAGAAATTACAGTGCATTAACATAAAGGAATCTCACTTACGCACAAGAATTCAAAGAGAATTTAATTTCTCTTTTGGAGTTTCTCCTGGTTTAAAAGCTTGAAATGGAGATTAAAAGCTTCCCTTTCCTGGCTGCCTCTTATCAAACACAATTTCATATCTCTGCAGCTTTCTGGAATCCCTCAACTATATCCCTTAAATTCTGTGCTAATTGAATTTAAAATTAGTCCCCAGTGGGGACTAAGTAGAAGCCAAGTAATTTAATGGTCAGACAATTAACAGCTCTGCATTAACCAGAGCTCTGAACAACAACTGTGTTGGGTTGTGCAGGAGGCTCACACTGGGCAGGCTCTGCCTCCCTTCAGAGGAGGGAGACCACAGCTCACAGCTATTACAGAAAAATGCCACTTTTACTGCCACAGGATGATTAAATGGTGGGTTTTTTCCCCAAACAGAAGCAGCTTTGTGGGCCCCCTCAGGTCGATTTTATCTTAGCAACTTCTGGCTCTGTTTTCACGCCTGATAACCATAGCTGGGCCATTTGGAAGGGGTTTATTGCAGGCTGGGCAAAACGTGCTTTTGTAGCAGGCAAATGTCTGGTCACATCCTGGTATTAATTCCAGTCAGCCCTGGCAATGGAGTTTCCATTTACACTGAGTGTTCTGGAGCCGTGGAAATGTCAGCATTTTTCAAAACAGGAGACATCCCACGTGGATGCAAATATACCAGCCTCGCTGCCCCTCATGTGGGCACACAAAACCACCTCTAAAACTTCAAATAAACCCTCCTGCAGAGGCTGTTGCTAAGAGCTGCTCCTGCAACAGAGGCTCCCTCACATCTCACAGTGCTCCACACCCTGCAGTGACCCCAGAGCCCAGCAGTGACACCCAGCCACACTCCAGCCACAGCTAGGACCCCAGGGACACAGAACCACCCCTTCAACCCCCTTCCGAAAGGCTTCCCCCTCTGAGGCACCCCTTAGGACCCCAGAATGGTTTGGGTTGGAAGGGACTTTAAAGATCATCTCATTCCACTCCCTTATACCTGTATTTCGATACATTTCAGCAGAATATTCTTTCCTGCAGTGGTTACAGCTCCGTGTTTGCTGGGCATTGGGGCTCAGCATTGCAGCCCAGAGCACCCCAGGGTGGTGCAGCCCTGCAGAGCCCCTCAGACCACCCTGAGCCAGACCCCTGGAGGCTGCAGCTTTCAAACAATCACAGCAATTCCACTTTTTCCTTCATTACTGCTTCCCTTTATTTGGAAGTAATGAGGACAAGACGTGTGCTCAAGAGCCTGAAGGGTGGAAGTCTTGCAGCTTAAAGAATTTTTGGAAGTGAGTTACAGCCTCCTCCCTGCCTGCTCCACAGGAACAACCACTTCCCTCTTCCCAAAGTACCAAAAACACCTTCAGAAATTCCTTTCCAGTGCAAGGATCCAGCAATAAAATGGAGAAACCTTCAACAAAGTCATCTCTTGCAGCTGCACCCCGTGATAACCCTCCAGCTCTGAACCACAGACAGCAAGAGTCAAAACTTCTGGGAATCCAATTTTTGAAAGTCGTGTTCACTGCATTATGGCTTCACCAGATGCCTTTCACACACCTGACCCATTTCCCCCCACTGATGCCCTGTTCCTGAGGCTTGGCCCTGGCTCTGGGGGTTTTCCCTCCCTGGGAGAGCAGACACAGTCCCAGTGCAGCAGAGAAAGCTTTCCAATTTGGGAATGGCTGTGGAAATGCAGCTGGGAGGCACGAAATGAAATTATCAAGGAAAGCAGCAAAACCCCTTCGAGGTGCACAAGAACTTGTCAGAGCAAGATCCCAACTGCCAGGAACGTGACTTGCATTGTTTTACTCAGATTAACTAAAACAAAACCCTATTCTTTTCCTGATATTCAGTATAGTTTGTGAGACACCAGAGTTACTGATGGCAAAATTATAAATAACAACCCATTAGGAGGGGGAGCAAAACAAAACAGAGCTGCCAGCTACGTCATTTCACCCTCAGAGCCTACACAACATTTGTGGTGACCCTGGAGGAGGATCCCCCTCTGTGCAGCTGCTTTTGGTTCCTAAAGAGGCAGTATTCTGTGATTCTGTGATTTGGGTGAACATGGCTCTGCCTGAGTGTCCCGGGGTTTGGGGACACCCCCATGGGCTGTGATGGGGAGCAGGGCTGGGGTCTGCACAGCCTCGGTGCAGTCTGAAATGTGAAATCCCATTCCTCTGGCAAACCTTTGCTCTGGCTGTGATACCTTCAGTTTGAGTATTTATGCTTTTCAGACTCTGGGCTGTTTTTGTGGGTGGTTCTTGGTTTCATATCCAGTGTTACTGAGCTCTCTTCACAGAGCAGGGACACAAAACGATTCCTTCTCCACTTTGATACCAAGGACAACTTTCAGCCCCAAGAACAAAGCCAAGGGTGAAGGGAGAAGGAAAAAGCAGGAGGATGGAGCTTCCTAAGGTGGAGCTGGAATTGCACAATGAACTGCAATGTGCTGCTGGAGCAGAACTTGTCAAAGTGTGAGCCCTGGTGGCCGGGTGTCCATTCTGTGCCCATTTTGGGCTCCCCTTGGGTGTGTCCCAGCTGGGCTCTGGTGCTGCCCAGGTGTGCCCAGTGAGGCCTTGGAATAAATCCCTGCTTTGTCCTTCTGCTCTGGCTGGGCTCTGCTCCAGCTCAGCCTGCTGAAGGGATCAGCTGTGGCACAGAGCAGGGCTCAGGTGGCACAGGAGGGTGGCTCAGAGGAGCAGCTCTGCCCCACACAGCCCTCGGCCACCTCGGCCACGTTCCCATCCCACACTGTGCTGAGGGAACAGGACACATTCAGCTGCTCAGGCAGATCTGGCAGGTAACTGCAATCATTCTTTAATTAGCTTAACACCTTCCATCCATAATTAAGCAGTGTGGTAGGGAATGGACTTTAGCTCCTAATTGTGCATGTTCACAGGAGGGAGATAATTGAAGGACACAACTTAAACAAGCTTGTCTAAAAAAAAAAAAGTAAACAGCCTATTATTTTTTTTTGCTCGACCTGAAGCTCTACAAAGCCTAACTTATCTTTTTAAATTCTTTCTTCCTAAAAAACCCTCCAGGCCAGCTTGTTCAGATTTTCTTTTGACCAGCACAAGGACGTGATCCTAACTCCTGGAAAGGCAGTTTTCCTCCTTCTTCCTTTCTCTAAAAGCAGTTAGGAACAGCCCTAAGACACTTCCAGGGTAGCTGATTATATCACCCCTTGCGACCCGTTGCAAGCAGTGGCAGGAGGAGGAGGAAGAAGAGGATAATGAGCAGTTGGTCCTGCTGCCCTGGACCCCCAGACTTTCTGCACCAGTCGATCCTCAGGAAGGTGACGCACCCCGCTCCCGTGAGCTGCAGGCACCAGAAACCCCTGCCTGAGTGCTCTGCTCAAGGCCACCCCAGGGAGTGTCTCCTGCCCTTGATTGTCCCCTCTCTCTGGGTGGTCAACCTGCCCATGCCTCTTCCAACATTTCCAGTGAAGTTCTTCCAGCCCCGTTCAACAAAGCCCAGAGTGTTTATTCCCTCCCGCGATGGAGTTTCCATGATCAGTGATGCCCCTGTCCCTCTCCCAGCTCATCCCAAATGGATTTCTGATCAGTGAGCCCGTCCCTCTCCCAGCTCATCCCAAATGGATTTCCATGCTCATTGATCCCTGTTCCCTTCCCAGCCTCATCCCAAGGATGGATTTCCATGATCAGTGAGCCCTGTTCCTCTCCCCAGTATCCTCCCAAGATGGATCCCATGATCAGTGGCCTGTTCCCCTTGTGTGGCAGCAGCATTCCGGTTCTGTGTACAGGGCTGCCAACAGAGGCCCCTTTGGTAGGATATCTACAACCGGAATGCCAGGGCTGGGATTTTTTTGTCCCTCCATAAAACCCACTTGGATTTTCGGAAATGAAATAAATTGATTAGATTCAATAACCATCCCATAGGTCACATCTGTTTATGGCGAGCCTGGCTGTGCCCCATTTTCTCTCCATATCTCCTTTCTCCTGGCTGCTCTGGCAGGAGCTTCATCCTCATGATTTTGATCCTACAGTCCAGCAAGTGCCATTTATAACCAGACAGGCTGTTTCCATTTTTACTTTCAACCAAACCCATTGGGTTCCTGCAGGAGAAATCCTGCACTTCTTATGCAATAGTGAAAACGGGCATCTCCAACTCCAGAGATGTCAATTTACCACACCAGAAAGGTTTGACCCTCGATTTTCCTTCTCCTCTTCACCCCCCTGGGTTTAGGGCGTGATGTAATCTTGGATTTACTGAAATGTTAATGTGATCAATTTTCCCCAGTGCTGCATCTCTTGATGGTGCAAAATGCACAGTCTTAAGAATAAGAAAAGGCAATGAATGAGCTGAGCGGGAATGTGAGGTGATAAATGGGCACAGCATCAATTTGCAGAAGGAGGGATATCTAATGTGCGCCTGTGCCTCCCCACCGTGGTGGCATCTTCATTTAAACCCCCCGATCCCCCGCTCATCCCCTGCAGTGTGCCCACCCTTGGGTGCAGAGGACTCCCCCCAGCCGTGGGGTGTATTGGCACGGTGTTGGTGGTATAGGGACATGGACTTTGTCACCATCCCCCTGCCAGCTCTCAGAGCAGCAGCCCTGTGGTAACACTAGTACATCTGATCTCAATATCTCACGTGAATCCTTCATGGACACAAGCCCACCCCGGAATTCCTTTGAAGCTGGAGCCTCATGATTTAATGAGAGAAGTTGGAAAAAATTGTTTCACACACCTTTTGAAATTAATGATAGTTTTGCTTTCACATACTAAGTCTGGGGTTTGATCAGTGTGTTCCCACCTCTGATTCACCAGCTCCTGGTGCCCATTCACTGAATTTGGGATATTTCAGAGCTGCCCCCCTAGAGTGGGTGGCCCTGCAGGGGGTCCTCTTAACACAAGGGAAAGGAGGACTGGTGGGAAAAGAACTTAGGTCTGTCCATACCTTCTAATTGTTTAATGCTTTAAACAACCTGAGTGGGAAATTAGCTGGGGAAAAGTCAGAGGAAACTCAAGCGAGTGTGCACGAAATGAGAACGGACCTGGGCTTCCCCCAGAGCTGCTCGTCTCAGGAAGAGCAGGAATAGAATGCAGCTCCCCCGTGGTTTCATGGATAATGGCAGAAGCTCTCAGTTAGGCAAATGACACATGCTTTGTGTGAGCTACGGTGCTAGTGCAGGAAAATAACAAAAATATTTTTATTTAAGAGACTTGTCTCATGTGAACTAATTTCACTTTTGCCCGGCATGATTTTTTTAATCTCTTTTCACCTTCTCTTTACAAACAGAGTTATTTAAAGCTTCAGTTTATGTTCAAACAATCTCTATGCTAAATTTTAAATACATACTAATGCAATCATTAAATCCCAATTAATAAATTCCTTTCAACGATTGTTTGCTGATTTACTTACTTCCATTTGAAGTTACTCTTCTCCTCTCTGCATGGGCAGATTTTGCATTGGCAACAGCTCTGATTCACATTGGACCATCTTTTGTTGCTGCTCATTCACACAGTTGGACCGGGGCAGAAAATTCTGCAGATTCAAAAAGATCAAGAGCCTGAGCATTGGCGGCTCTGGGAGCCTGCACTCCCTCAAATTTCAGTCCAGAACATTCCTTGAAAACACCCTGTACCTGTATCCCTTGTGCCTGAGCATGCAGGAAAAGTTTTCCTTTCGGACTGCCTCGGGGTGAAACATTCTGAAATTTCCACGCCTTGTCAAGTCAGTCTATCCGAGGAAATACAGCCTTTGGCAGCCAGTTGAACGTTCCCCCTAACCCCAGGAGAAAATCCTCCCTGTATGCAGCTGGTAAAGCCCTCCAGCCCAATCGGGGTGTTCATTCCATCCCCAGAGGGTCCGGGCTGTGAGGGCCCGGCCGCTGCCCGGCGTGATGCCACGCACGAATTCCTGACCGAAAACTCTCTGATTGCTGCTCAGCTCCACAAATCTTCTCCAGAACTCTATTCTAGCACCTCTGCTGCCAAGCTTTATGCTCAAGTATCTGTTCTGTTTGCTGCCTCCCAGCTGACACTCCATCAAGTCCAGCGAAGAAAATCCTGCCAGGAACTACAACAAGCCTCTGCCAACAATAATTGCTGTCTGTAACACAGGCAAAATAACGCTGCCATCATGCTGGAAAGGCACACGACTTCAGCTTCTCTTTAAGAGTGGTCCTTGCAAGAAGCTTTTTTGCTACCTGGTTTTCAGCTGAGCTAACCAGTGCGAGAAATTCATTTGCAGGAGCAACGTATTTGTACCCAGGGGCACACACAGCCCCAGAAAAGACACTAATCCCTCCTCTCCTCTCCTCTCCTCCCCTCTCCTCAAGAAAAAAAAAAATCCTCTCCTCTCCTCCAGCCTCTCCTCTCCTCATCCTCATCCTCTCTCCTCTCCTCTCCTCTCCTCGTCCTCTCCTCGCCTCCCTCCTCTCCTCCTCCTCTCCTCATCCTTCTCCTCTCCTCCTCTCCCTCCTCTCCGCTCCTCTCTCCACCTCTCCTCCATCGCTCATCCTCTCCTCATCCTCTCCTCTCCTCTCCGTCTCTCCTCTCCTCTCCTCTCCTCTCCTCTCCTCTCCTCTCCTCTCCTCCCTTCCTCTCCCTCCTCTCCCTCCCCCTCCGCCTCCTCTCCCGTCCTCTCCTCGCCTCCCCGCTCCTCTCCTCTCCTCGCCTCTCCGTCTCCTCTCCTCTCCTCTCCTCCTCCTCTCCCACCTCTCCTCCTCCTCCCCTCCTCTCCTCTCCCGTCCTCCTCCTCTCACTCTCCTCTCCTCTTCCTCTCCTCGTCCTCTCCTCTCCTCTATACTCTCCTCTCCTCTCCTCTCCCTCCTCTCCTCTCCTCTCACTCACCTCTCCCTCTCACATCCTCCTCTCCTCATCCTCGTCCTCTCCTCTCCGCTCCTCTCCTCTCCTCTCCTCTATCCTCTCCTCCCCTCCCCTCCCCTCCCTCCCCTCCCCTCCCCTCCCCTCCCACTCTCCCTCTCCCTCTTCTCCCCTCCCTCTCCCCTCCTCCCTCTCCCTCTGACTCCCTCTCCCGCTCCCCTCCCCCTCTCCCTCTCCCTCCCCTCTCCCTCTCCCTCCCCTCCTTCCCTCTCCCTCTCCCTCTCCCTCTCCCTCTCCTCTCCTCTCTTTTGTGTTGATTTCTCTTACAAGTCTGGGGCTCTTCAGGCTGAGTTCTGCACAAATACAAGATTTAGCTGAAGAGCTGCATTCCCCAGTGTTGACTCTGTAAAGGTTTTTATTATTTTATTCCCTTTGCTTTCCTCCTCCTCTCCACTCAACAGAGACCAAGGCTGTTCTCTGAGATCAGTTCTGGGCAGTTGTCTCTCCTGTTTCACACCCAGAATTCCTGAGCAGCAGTGACTGATGTGTCACTTACACCGATGACAGCTCTTACAGTGACAGTGCTTCAGGAATTCCTCACGGGCACGTGGGGATGGCTTGGGAACTCCTCCCTCCTCCAACACCCAGGACTTCAGGCACTGTTTTCACTTCTGGTCTAATTAACTGCATCCAGTTAAATGGACCTCAAACTCTGTAGCTGTAATTTTTAGTTATTTTGCCTTCTAGGAATGTCGAGCTGGTTGTCTGTACCTGCCATGGAGTTCTTCTCACAGACTGTGGTTGGGATTTCAAAGTTTGGATTTCAAAGGAATTACCCATGGGGAATAATTCCAGCCTGAGGACTCAGAGACTTTACTTATTTTTAAGTGAGGTGAGACTGTATCTGTATTCGTTTTGTTGCCCTTGGTATTCCACATATTACAATTATATTTTGGAGCAATCTGTGCTCAGTTTACATGCACACAGCTTTGGGAAATGACATTTCCTAAGGGGATGATTCCAGCCCTGACCAGGGGAACCCCTTGGTGCAGTGACCCAAAGGAAATTCAGGGTGACACGAGGGCTGTGGTGCCTTGTGGAGCTCTCCCTGGGTATCAAGGCCAAAACACTCCCAGCCCCTGCAGGGCTCAGGTAACTCCAACATTTATTTTTACACCATCTCGAGCAGCTGTGAACTGGGAAATGCAGCAAAGCCCAGATGGAAAGAGCAGTTTCCTCTGAAACAGAAAAGCTGCTGAAGTGTGAGGAGGAGTGAAATGGGTGTGTGGGACCAGAGCTGCAGCGACCTGGGTGTTCTACAGAGGAACCTGCCCCAAAAGGGGCATTTGGGGGGCAGGTTGATCAGGGCTGAGCATCTCCCAGGAAACTGAGCCACAGCTGAGGCCAAACCCTGGGTGCTGCAGAGTTTGGCACTGCTGGGGCACTCCTGTCCTTGGCCAGGGGAGTGATGTCCCTGTGGCCAGGAGGGGACAGCCACATCCCCTGGGGTCAGGGCAAGGTGAGCCCTCAAAGCCCCAGGAGAAGGAACAGGGTGGACAAGAAGTGATGCAGGAGACAAATCCAGCAGAGTTTTGTTTATCTGCTCTCACTGCTGATAAGAGAACTTCAGACACAGGAGCTGTGAAGCCAGTGAGGCACTTGGAAAACTCAACATAGATGGAAATGATTTCAGGAAAATGGCAATGAAATTCACCCCAGGGGCTGAGGGGGCTCTTAGAGCACAAGAAGTGTTTCCAAACCCAGGACAAAGGCAGGCACAATAAGGTTACCCACAACTGCAGTGGTTTCATTTGCTTTTAAAGACTTTAAAGGTGAGTTCCAAGGTAAAGGTGAGCTCCAGGTATCAGAGGAGGCCCCATTTGACTGAGCCCTGAGCAGAAGGGTAAGATGAACCTGGAGAAGAGGCACAAACTCCTGTGCATGGCTCGCTGAGTGGCCCAGGGAGATGTTTAACATTTTACAGCTGCAGTCACTTAACCAGCAGGGAGAAATGTTTGCTCCAGATCTCAGGAATAAGTCAACAGCTTAGGACAAAAATCCAGGTCTCCCTGATCGCACTGCTGTCAGCTCTGGGATCACAGAAATCCCAACCAGGGCTGCTGCTGGAGCAGGGCCAGGGCTGGTGCTCACAATTAATCCCGGGGACTTTGGGCTGTGCTGATTTCAGGGAGGCAGGGACCCCCCCACCTGCACAGTCTGACACAGGGACACCTCTGCTTCCCTGGGTTTGCAATTCTCACCACCACTGGGAAATGAATTTCATTTTCATCTGAACTAAATACTTTATTTGACATCAAACGTTGGAATTCTTTTTCATTGCAGGTGATTGATAGCTGAATCCATATAAACTCTGGAAGTAAACCATTTTCAAATAGACTTTTTTTTTTTAAAACCTCAAAAGCTACACCCCTCTCTAAAACAAATACAAGCCTCATTGAGATTTTCTGAAAGCTTTATCCCCTTTTTTTAAAAAATGAATATAATTGCAAGCTTAAGTCCCAAACAGGTTTTATTCTCTTGAATAGAAACCCACCTGAGATTGAATAGATATTCACACATTTCCTTCATATATTATAGAAGAAACAAGTTAAAATATTAATTCAGGCTTGTCCATTTGTCCTGGAGGGGGTAATTTGGGATTTTAAGAGCAAGGAAGGAGCTTCCCCATGTCAGCTTTTTGATTCTTTTCCTTGTCAGCACAAAGCAGATGTTTTCCAGCAGTTCAGCCTGGGCACTCCATTGAAAACAAAGAAATAATATCAATTTTAGGCTGTATGGCTATTGCTCAGCCTGACATGAATTCTGTACAGGCAATTGTGAATTTAACTCCTAAATAATGGCATGAAGAGCCACCTTTGCCCAGCCTGAGGCACACACAGCAGGGCAGGATTAAACAGAACATCTGCAGGACACAAATGGTCTACAACACACAAATGAACTTCTTTTGGCCTTGGAAACCTTTCTGTCCCTGCTCCCAAGGATCTGTGCTGTTCAGAACACTTTAAACCAGAAATCAGTTTTTTTTAGGTGACCTAAAGACATTTTGGTGCCAAACCATGGAAGAGAGAGGCACTGGCAGCCAGTCCTTCAGAAGGTTTGGCATCCAGGCTGCTTTTCATGGCGTTTTTGCTGATCAGTAAACACAGTGTAATTCCTGTCACAGAGATGATTTGCAATTAAAAACTTATTAACAAAGTGCAGCGATAACAAGAGCAATAAAATGCCAAGATGTGGAATTGCTTAATTATGTGGAATAGTTCTACCAAACCCAGGGCTCCACGGAACATTTTTCCCCCTCTCTGATGAACAATCAGTTCTCTCTGAATTCTAATTAGCCTCAATAATGTTGATCCCTCTCAAGTATTAGCAGCAGAAAATGCAAAGTGTTCCATTAAAGCACTGCCTTCAGGTAGCAGGAGCCGTGCAGAGCTGTGATGTCCCAGGGCAGCTCCCAAAATGTCCAGGAGGAGCAGGAGGAGCAGGCCAGAGGCACCTGTGATCTGCAGGAGCCACTGTCACGTCGGCCTCTTGCCCAATCTGTACCTTCCAAGCAGATTAAGTCTGTGAGCTTATCCAGACCTGTTTTAAAGCCTATTTGATCTTGAAATAGGACTGAAGAATCCAACAAGAAGAGGCTTGCAGGAGATTTTCTTGTTTAATCTACACTGGAAAGGCAAGAATTGGAAACTCAAGAACAGACCCCCTTCAGCACCTTCCTTTTGCCAAGATTACAAAGTACTGAAGCACTTGAAAATGAGATGACAGCTCCTCTGATCTGCCAAGCCTGAACTGCTCCCCAGCCCCAGCAACCAACCAGCACAACAAAAACCACTCAGGAGAAAGTTCTGGGAATTTTGGCATTACAGATGCAGATCCCTCAGCCCTCTCTCGGTGTCACATCCCCTCCTTGCTGTGGGGGATGAGCTCTGCCTCACTAATCCTGTGATTTCCCTGGCTCTGGGGTTTGCTGCAGCACCCTCATTCTCCCTTCTTCGTGTCTCCCCACAAGGAAGGAAAATAAAATGTTGTATTAAGCAGAAGATGAGATCTACAATATGTAGTCTGCAAGAATGAGAGAAGCAAGAAATAATTCAGCTCCTGGGTAGTCCAGCACGGTTTTATTCCTGAGAGTAGGAGGGGATTTAATTGATATCTCAGCTGAAGTCCAATGTATCCATCTGCAGAGCCCAGAACCCACGGGGTGTTGGTGATGTCCATGGCAATGAGGGCTGAGCTGCAGCTCAGTATCCTCAGGAGC
The DNA here is from genome assembly GCA_018697195.1 of Certhia americana. NCBI lineage: Eukaryota > Metazoa > Chordata > Aves > Passeriformes > Certhiidae > Certhia > Certhia americana. The sequence continues at coordinate 400,697 of CM031869.1, read as the reverse complement.
ACAGGAAAGTTTTCATTTTGCCAAATTTGTACTGGTGGTGACCACCTGAGACCACGGACGGAGCCCCCCCCACACGGGACTGTTTGAGGAAAGGGTCTGCCCGTGTATTGTGCTGCTGGCCAGAGTTACTAAACCCCAAACTGGGCTGAGAGCAGAGCCCATCCCTTGCCCAGAGTTCCTTGTGCTGGCAGGAGCAGCTGAGTCGCTCCCTCATCCCTCGAGCACTCCAACTGGAACAAAGCTCCCTCTCTCTCTCCCTCTTGATCTCCTTTCTCCCACTCCTCCTTGCCAGCCTCTGCTTTTTTTAGGCATTAACCCCGTGCAGATTCGCTGCTTCCCTTGTCCCAGCAGTGGAGAGAAACGAGCCACGTGCCAAACCAGCAGCAGAAACCTCTGGGGGGACTCCAGTGCTGAAATACAAAGGGAGGGAGGACCAGCCCCTCTTGCTGTGACAATCTCCAGCGGGTCAGGGGACAGCAGTGCAGCGGCAGGAGCTGGATGTCCCCAGGGTGTGCAAAGACTTGACACGAAGCTGGGAAGGAGCTGTTTGTGTGTGATGTCAAAGCACCCTGCCTGCCCAGAACTCAGCCTTTGCTCCTCCAGCCCTGAAATGCTGCACCGGCAATATTTAGAGTTATGGAACCACACCAATGGGGTGTACAGCAAAGTAACTCTCTGCAAGGCTGCTGCTGGTGCTCAGAAGCAGCACGAGAGGAAGCCGTGCTGTTCAAAGCCAGGGGATGGTGGAGAAAGGCTTGGGAAGGGCTCCCAGGGCATCTGTCCCTGTCCCCGAGGCTGCAGGGGACCATTGGCATCCTGCTCAGGAGTGAAGGGATCAGGCTCCGGGCTCTTCTCCCGAGGGAAGGAGCAGTGGCCGGGTCCTCCCCAGCTCCCGTGGCTCTCCAAGCTGGAGTTTCCTCCTGCAGGGGTTGGGAATGAGCTCAGCTCCCTTCGGCACTGGGAGTGATTTACTGACATGGGTCAGTGCTCATTTCTCTGCATATCATTCACGGAGGCTTTCAGACTTCAGACATCCATTCATTCCTGTTGCTTTGTCATTTCAATCCCAAGGGCAATTTTCTTCCTCTCTGGGTTTTGTCCAAAACCCGTAAATTGCCGGGTGTTAGCGCCTATCCGTGTCCACCTCCGCCAGCCTATTCACACTCCTGATTACCTCACTTATCCACCTTCCAGCTCATCTCCCTTTCCAAATCCTTTTACCTTATTTACCTTTCCCTTTCCTCATTTTTCTTCTATTTTAAGGCTCAAGATGTCTTTGCCATTCTCAGTTTTACTTTCAACGGTGACATATGGGAAATAGAAGAACTCAGAGAGCCCCAAATTTCATTCAGTCCATGTTATTAGCTCCGTCCCCTCCTAACTCCCTTACATATATATTTGTATATAGATATCAATAAAATCCAACTAAAGTGAGAAAGGAGGTGGAATGGCAAGAGGAACCCTTTGTTCTGGCAACTTTACACATCTGTCAAGGATTTAAAACCACTGTGACTCCTGTGAACTCACACATCAGCAGTGAGACAAATCCCTGGGTCTTCGACTTGCCCGGCAAAAATTTGTGGAGCCAATTATCCAGGAGGTCGGCAGCTTTTCATTTTCATGTTGAAAAGGAAAAGAAAAAAAGGTGTTCAAACAGTGTTCAAATCAATTATTCAGATCCCAAAGTCAATATTCTACAACACTCGTGTTCTGCAGGGGCAGTTTCTAATGGAGGACGCCAGAGCAGCTCCCGCTGTTGATTTTGGCTGGGGATGCAAACCCATGAGCATGGGCTTGGACACAGGCTGTGCAGATCCCGTGACACCCAGAGGTGACATCCCAGCCCCTGCTCAGGGTCCTGGTGACATTCCAGCTCTGCTCTGGGCCCGGGCTGTGGCACAGTTCTGGCTGGATGCTCCCTCAGGGAGCCTCCCTCCTCCCTGGAGCCCCACTGAGCGCACAGCTGGGCACCTCACTGCACCCACTGCACCTCTGCTGCACCCCACTGCACCCCACTGCACCCCACTGCACCTGTGCTGCACCCCACTGCACCTCTGCTGCACCTCTGCCTGCACCCACTGCACTTCTGCTGCCAACCAGCAGCAGAGCCTTCAATCCTCTCAGCCCAGCTTAGCAAAGCAGAGCATTTCCACACATTTTTTTCTATTTTAACTCTATTTTGGGGGGTCCCCTCCTGAGCCCCCAGCAGAATTTGCTAGAGAGAGCTGCAGAGAGTGGAGCCGTGGCAGCACTGCCTCCTGCAGCCACCCTTCCTCTCCTTTTCCTTGGCTACTCCACAGAGCAGCTCCCACACCGCTGCTTTTCCTGCTGTGCTCCTCTTCCTCCCCCTCGTTTGGATTCAGACCCTTCAGCACTGGCAGCAGTGAAGGTCTGCCCAACACCTGCTGCCTCTCCTCCCGGGCTCCCTGCTCCCACTGGGCACACGGGGTGCAGAAATAAACCCACAACGAGACTGAAAATCAATGACAGCAAAACCATTCTGGACTCGGGGGTAGCACCAGAGCAGAGGTTACATTTAAAAAGTCCCTGATGCTGCTGGGACAGTGCCCCAGTCTCACCTTCCCCAGGTCGAGGGGCTCAGAAGTTACTGATGCTCATTTGGGAAGATTTTAAAAGGTCACGTTTTCAGATGGCAGAGAAAAACAGGCACCAAACCTCCCTGGTCTGGGCATCAGACTGTCCCACTCACTCTGCTGTGCCAGGTGAGGCCTCTTGTGCCACAGGCTGGGGAGGGTTTGGGCTGGAGGCACCCTGGAGCCCAGTGGGGCTGGTTCCCACATTCCAGCTGTTCCCAGCAGCTGTTCCAGGCTGGATCCCCGGGACAGCAGCACTGCCTGGTCTCCCTCTGCAGGGCTGCAGGGCACCCCAGGGTGCTCAGAGGTCACAGGCAGGGCAATGCCACTGCTCCAGCAGACGCTCGGTGTCTTCAGCATCACCCACAGACAAAATCCTAAATTTAAATGCCAAGTAATGCGTACAGGGATGTCAGCAATGCAGACTCCCACTCTGACACAGTTTCAGGCAGGCTAATGCTGCTTCCCAAGATTTGAAGCTAAAACTTTGCCTGGTTTCTGCTGTTTATGAATCACTTTTTTTCCTGAGCATGGCTCAGCTGCACACAGAACGAGTGGCTCTCCATCATGGACATCACACAGTGTTGTCTGCACTTGGAGAGCTGCCCCTGCTTTTGTGCCACATTGGATGAAAGAGGGTCACTGAGGCACAAATCAGGTGGCACGGGGGAGCTGATGGAGCCCTGGCAGTCTGTGAGCGCAGGGTCTCCTCTGGGGTCACGCTGATGCCTTCAGTTTGAGCTTTTATATTTTTCACATTCTGGGCTGTTTTGGTGGGTAGTTTTAGGTTTCACATTCAGTGTTACTGAGCTCTCTTCACAGAGCAGGGACACAAAACAATTCCTTCTCCAGTTTGACACCAAGGACAACTTTCAGCCCCAAGAACAAAGCCAAGGGTGAAGGGAGAAGGAAAAAGCAGGAGGATGGAGCTTCCTAAGGTGGAGCTGGAATTGCACAATGAACTGCAATGTGCTGCTGGAGCAGAACTTGTCAAAGTGTGAGCCCTGGTGGCCAGGTGTCCATTCTGTGCCCATTTTGGGCTCCCCTTGGGTGTGTCCCAGCCGGGCTCTGGCACTGCCCAGGTGTGCCCAGTGAGGCCTTGGAATAAATCCCTGCTTTGTGCTTCTGCTCTGGCTGGGCTCTGCTCCAGATCAGCCTGCTGAAGGCATGAAGGGAGCCCATCACCCCTCACCCGGGGTTTTTGAGGGGTCAGAGAGGTTGATCAGGGCTCTGTGCTGGGTTTCAGTGCTTGGTGAGCCAGGTCCTTCTCAGAGACCTGGGGCACAGCTGAGCACCAGCACAGTCTGGGGGTGTTTGACAGGGCTCAGCTCCCACCCTCTCCCCCACCAGTGGTCTCTCTCTTGCTCCAAGGACTTTTCCACTTGTTCAGGCAGAGCTAGCCAGTTTGCCAAGTTCCTGTAGAGATTCTGTGAGGCATTTGCAAAGGTCAAAAGCCATGAGCATCCCCTGCTCACTGCTGGCCTGTCCAGCCTGTGCTCACCCCAGTGCTCCCAGTACTGAGGTGCCTCACTCCCAGTGATTCCCAGGCTCCTCCCAGTGAGGAGCTGAGCTCTTCACATGCCACTTGTGCCTGGTTAAGCAGCACTGTGTCCCTCACACTGTATCCCTCACACTGTGTCCCTCCCACTGTGTCCCTCACTGTCCCTGCTATGGTTCCTAAACCACCCAAACCTTTTCAGGTGTGTTTTCAGTACAGAACAGAGGCTGGTGCCTGCAGCAGGGACACAGGAGCACAGCGTGTGGCACTGCTGGGGGGATTTTCCCACACAGCTCTTCCTTGGATATTTCCTTTCCAAACTGCACAAACCAGTTGGCTCAGGGGGAAGCACGCTGAAATCACCACTCACTGGGAAACTCCCAGCAAAGTGCACTCACACGCTGCCCGTGATCTCACACATCCCCTTGGCAGCCAGACAGACACTTTTCAACACGTCCTTCATGAACTTATTTACTTTAATTAGGGACTACGTGGCTGAATGTGAAAGCAGGAATTAGAGAGTAATCCCCAAATGAAGAGAAGTCAGTTACTCTGACACCCAGGAGCTCTCCCCTCTCACACCACTTGGGTTGATCCCATCCCATCCCATCCCATCCCATCCCATCCCATCCCATCCCATCCCATCCCATCCCATCCCATCCCATCCCATCCCATCCCATCCCATCCCATCCCATCCTATCCCAGTTCCCATCCCACCCTGACTTCACTGGGAAAGGCCCTTGGATGGAGCAGGGATCCCTCAGGGGTCCCAGCTGTGCCCCCCTTATTTCCAGCACCACAATTCCCAAATTTCCCTGCCTGTGCCCCTCCCTGCCAGCACCACAATTCCCAAATTTCCCTGCCTGTGCCCCCCTTATTTC
>CM031869.1:388966-390286 GCA_018697195.1 Certhia americana | reverse complement strand
CTTGCTTGCTGCCCAACACCAGGTTTTGTTGGATTCCCAGGTGCCTCTCCTTGTCTGAGGGAAAAAACAAGGTTGAATTTGTTTTTTTTTTTTTTTCTTTTTCAAATCCATCCAATCGGCCAGAGTCTGTAACCTGGATGCAGTGCCCTCATCCAAAGCCACTTGGGAAAGGATGTTCACAGATAAGAGGCATCGAGTGCAAGTGCTCCTAAGGGACCGCCGATAAATGGGGCAGAAAGTAAAGGACAGGGCGGTTTTTTTTCCCCTCAGTGATGTTAATTAGGATTGGTAAAAAAACAATTCCCTCAGACCATTGAAGTGAAAAAAAACCACTTCTCATGAGGGAAATTCCCTTGCACTTGGGGGGTTATTGTATTCCAGGTTTTCCATGTCACTCATTGCCTGAGGAAATCTTGTTTGCTGAAAACACAAAGTCCTCCGAATTCATTATTGGCATCCACTCCTTCCCCTTTGAGCACTAAACACCATAATTCACTTCTCCAGGCCCCACCTGGATTTTTGATTCATTTAAAAGTAAAACTTAGAGGAATTACTTTTAAAATCAAAGAAGTTATTGAAGATAGTACAGCTTTCTTTTTACATGTTTTATTGCAAGTGGTGTCCTCTATTGTCACATTGGGGAAGTGTTTCCACCTGATATTTTTGGAAATGAAGTCAGGCACCTTAATAACTCCAGTTTAGCCTAAATGAACTAAAAATAGAGCCTGGGATTGAATATTGAAAGTTCTTCCCCCAGTGCTATACCCGAGTAATATCCTCTATATCTTGCTGTCATTAATAGCTGATGATGGGAATTCAGGCTAATAATGTCAGAGGGACATTGTCAAGGTTGATGGACCCAAAAACTTGTCCTGTTTTTGACAGTGTTTCCATGGAAGAGAGTTTTTTTGGGAAAGCCATTACCCAGGCAGTTGAGAGCAGTCTCCAAGGAGCAGATCCAGATCGGATGGGCACTGGGAGATGGATATAAAACAGGATTTATTTTTTCCTTTTCTTTTAAAAAAAATCCAACTCTACTGCCCCTGATATAGTTCAGCCTCAGTATTTGCCCGGACTCAGTGTAAGTTCAGGCCCTTCCTCCCCACGGGCCATGAACAGCAGAGCAAAATCCTCCCAAATTTTTGTCATGAAAACTCTCCTCAGCTCTCCTTGGCCTAATCTCCTGTTCTCCAGGTCTTTTCTGAGCCTTTGGCTTTCCCTGCTGGCATGAGCCTTCTCTTTCTGGGGGTGTTTAATGCCCATCTGGGTTGTTGTAGGACATTTAACACCATTGCAGGCTCGAGAGAAGAATCAACACGG
>CM031869.1:376466-386466 GCA_018697195.1 Certhia americana | reverse complement strand
AATGAAGTTCAATTGTGCAGAGCACTTGAAAGCTTTTTTTTTTCTCTCCAGTCTGTAGTGTGTACAACCAGGAACACTGGTCATTTAAATGATAAAAAAGCTAAACACCAAACATGAGCATATGTAGATGTTTAGGCCACCGGGAATAAAATTCTCCAATTAAAATACTAATAAATGCAGAATATCCCCTCCCTTAATTAATTGGTTAAATAAACAGTGAGACTAGGTGAAATACTGCCATGATTATTTAACACAGAGAAAAATCAAGAAGGTTGACTGAATAACAATTCCTCAATTAACACACAATGAAGAACATTTGAGTTTTAATTAATCCTTATTGGCACTGCAGTAACTTCCACGGAGAATCTATTCCAACTCATTTCATCAGCAGGCCTTTCAAGTTTAGGTAATTTTAACATTTGGTGTCCAATATAAATCTCCTTATTAAACCTGATACAAATACAGGGATTAAACTCAGACCCCAAGGGCACTTGGGGAGTTATTTCCTCACACAGAGCATCGCTGCTGTTGACAGAACAACAGCTCCATTTCCTGCCCTGCTGATGAGAAATGCTCTGCATTATTATTATTATTATTATTATTATTATTATTATTATTATTATTATTATTATATTTTAAATTTTGTTTTCTTTAAATCTTTTCTTGTGGTCAGGAATAAACTGAGCTTGGCAGAGCAGCCTGGATCCCTGGCAGTGCTTGGAGCAGCCTGGGACAGTGGGAGGTGTCCCTGCCATGGCAAGGGTGGCACTGGGTGAGCTTTAAGGTCTCCAAGTGAAACCATTTTGGCATTCTGTGCAATGAATAATTTTAATTTCTGGGGTTTAGTTGACATGAGCATGGATAATCTAATAGGAAAAAAAAAACCTCTTTAAGCACAATGATAACACTGTTACAGGTAGGGCTAGGTAACAAATGTTGTAAAATCCCTTTCAGGTAAGATCCAATAACTCTGTAACTGAATGTTGCTTTCATGAACAGCACCTGCAGCAGCTCTGCTGTTGTGCTGCATTTCAATTCTCAAACCAATTCCTGAGTTGTGAATGAGGAAGCTGACAAATAGCTCCTTGTCTTGCAGTGATACCACAGGCCTGTTAAAATTTTAATTCTGATCTTTCATTACCTTAATTTCTCTTTCTGGCTCAGCTGAAGCCTTTATGTTTGGATTTATAGCTATCTCACAGAATCCTTTTTGTATTCTGGGCTGGATAAACAAAAGGGAACTCAGTGAAGGGTGTGCTGCACTGTAGAGCTGATCCCATCTCGAGACAGGCTGGGGCTGGGGGAGCCTGGAGATCTCCTGTCTCCCAGGAACAGCCAAGTGAGGGCTGTTCCTTCCTGACAAACTGAGAATTCCTCTTTGCCTTGACTGATCCTGGTTGTCACTGTATGTTCACTTAGGGCCAGGACACGCTCAGAGCTCTTCAAGAACACCTAAAATTCAACACCATCCCAATTTCATAACCAAGAGCAGGATGGACAACAAAAGAGCAGAGAAAATCTTCAGAAAACCTGCAAAGAGCAGCTTTCCCCAAACTGGAATGCTTGGCAAAGAGCCCATTTCAAAATGACAAATCTCTCCTTACTTTAGCTCCCAGTTGAGCCCAGTTACCCCATTTCAAAATGAAAACTCTCTCCTTACTTTAGCTCCCAGTTGAGCCCAGTTACCTCATTTCAAACCCTCTGTGGGGAGAGGCTGCTGGGTTTATCCAGGGCTCTGCTGCCCTGTCCCTGTCCTGGCTGCCAGCCCTGGGGACACCCAGAGCCTGTCCCCAGGGTGTGCAGGATCCTGTGCTGCTGTGCCTCTCACTTGTCCTGTCTCATGGAATCCTGGAGCAGCTGGGCATGGAAAAGACCTTCTAAGCCCTCTGTTTCCAGCCCTGCCATGGCAGGGACACCTTCCCCCGTGCCAGGCTGCCCCCAGCCCCAGTGGGCACTGCCAGGCACGCAGGGACAGTCACAGCTGCTCTGGGCACAGCCCTGCCTGTGGAGCTCTGCTCAGCACAGGGAGATGCTGCTCGAGCCCCAGGCACTCCCTGGCTGCTCTGGCACTGCTCAGAGCCAGGCAGGTGTCCCTTCCACCCATCCTGCAGGGCTCTGGGGCTGTCCCAGGAGGGCAGAGCCCAGGGCTGGCTGTGTGCAGTGGCAGTGATGACACCAGGTGGATTTCAGTTCACTTGTTCCATGTAAAGCCTGGTGTTTGCACAGCTGCAGCTCTCTGCTAAATACAAGCACTTTCTGAGGGGCTCAGCATTTTCACCTCACCCTTTTTTTTTTTTTTAAATTTTTTTTTCAGGAAACCTAATGCCTAAATGGGGAAGATGAAATTATATCCGTAGCGGGGAATGGAAATGCATTAATCGAATGGCTCCTTCCAAAAAAGGGGCTTTTGTACAAGAAATGCCACAGCAGAGTTATGTTATTCGGGCATGTTTATATTAGAGATGAAAAAGCCTGTCTCATAATCAAATAGGAACCAGAGCATGGCTCTCTCCAAGGCTTGTCTAGACAGCCCAGCAGCAGCCAAACCACAGCGGGGCCGTGGCAGCTGTGGGGCTGTCCCAGCACTCCCAGGCTGTGCCCCTGCTCAGCTGTGGGGCTCAGGGATCACAGGGGCTGCAGAGGACCCCCAGGATCACCCAGTCCACCTCCTGCCCTGCTCAGACCCCCAACAATCCCCCCTGGGCATCCCTGGAGTGCTGTCCAAACTCTCCTGGAGCTGTGGCAGCCTCGGGGCTGTGCCCGTTCCCTGGGGAGCACCCAGCACTCTCTGGGGGAAGGACCTTTCCTGAAATCCAGCTGTACCAAGGGGCAGCAGAGCTCCCTCTGCCCCAGCTGTGGGGGCAGTTCCTCTGAGATGTGGTCCCAGCACTGCTGAGCTCACACACGGCGAGCGCCGCACTCTGCGCTGGCAGCAGCACCTCCAAACCTTCTCCAAAAAGCTTGAACTTTGTTATTACACTTCATTAAGAGCCCTGCAGAGCTAAAAGGAGAGGTGTGTGGAAAGCTTTGCAAGCAGCAGGACACTTGACATCCATCCTTGACTGAATTTGGGGATGAGCAGGCATGAGGAGAGCCTCAGGCTTCTCTGGGGGCAGAAATGTTTTGGGAGGAGAATCTGCCCCCCACAAAATCATTTACAGAGCAAAGCCCACGCTGGTGTCCCTGTTCCCTGCCTGCCAGGGGGAGGTGGAATAGCCCAGGCAGGAGCAGGGGGGAAGCAGGTGCTGCTTCACCTCCCAGCCCTGCTGCTTCCGGGTTATCCATAAGCAGAGAGTGATTGATCCCACCTTCCCTGCACCCTCGTCCTACCAGGCTCTGGGCAGGATTTTTACCAAGCACCAGCAGCAGCCTGTGTTGAATTACCGAGTCTGAAAGAGCCTGTTCAACTCAATTTAGTCAAATCAGCCCCAAAACTGCACATGCTGTTGGAGTGGGAGCTTTTTTTTCACTCTGCTTTTGCCTTCACTCTGCCTGGATACCTTCATTTCAAAGTTTGTGTTGCTTATCTTTAACTTCCAGCTCTGACACCAGAACATTCCCCTTCCTCAATCTCCACCTGGAGCTCAATGATTTCTTCATTATCTCCTGTCAGTAGCAGAACTGAGAGCTGAACCCATGCAGAGCTGCTTCCATAGTTTCACACAGTTTGGAGAACATTAGGTGATAGATTTGTTAATGTCTGCTCTCCTTCTGCCCCTGCTAAAGTGTCTTTGTGCACCCTTTAAATGTTCAATAACTGGAATACGAGTTTAGGCACGTCCAGTTTCCAGTTTGGGGGCCCTGAAAAGGGAAATAAAATTCCAAAATTACCTTTAAAGAAATCATCTTAAGGTAGTTCTAAGTAAATGAAGAGATCCCAGGGACTGTGCTCTGTGTCCTTCACAGCCTGCAGAGGAAATGGCTTTGTTCCCTGCAAGTCCAGCACTAAAGCCAGCAGTGAACAATCAGGACAAACATTGGGACTGGAGCAGCCAAAAAACCTCCCCAGGTGTGATTCTCAGCATCCTCCATCACCTCCCCCTGGTTTGTACAGGCTGGGACTGAAGGCACTGAGGTGTTGGGAGCTCTTGGGCTCAAGAGGTGCCTAAAAGCAGGCCTGGCCCAGGACTCATTCCCCTGAGCCATGATAAATGTCCTTGGCCAGTTAAGAAGCCCTGGAGGTTGGGAGGTGGCAGCACAGTGACCCTGTTAACACCCACAGCCCTGCCAAGGAGGAATCTGACACTCCAAACTGCTCACACCCCAGCACCAGGGTGACCTGATGTGTGACAGAGCAGTGGCTCTGTGACCCTTTTGGCTTGAAGGAGGAAAGGAGGAAGGGGAGATCTTCAGCATGGGATTAAAGGGGATTTTATTATTCTGGGGAATATGGTGGCAAAAGACAGAAAGTGTGCAACAGATTAAATATGGGGGTGCTCTAAAGGGAGGGGACAATTATCAGCTGATCAGAGGTGTCCTGGGGAGGAGAAAAGGGCAGAGTTCACAAAAGCATCATCCAGTGAGGGAGGGAAAGGGGGAAATTGGGTCATGGACTAATGGGGCATGGTGCTTTAGGGGAATTCCAAAAGGGAATGCTGAGCAGGGGGTTGGCACAAGGCAGGATTGCCAGGGAACTCAGGGGACAGTGACAGGATGGGCAGGAGGTGTCATTTGGACCAAACCATGCCTCGGGCAGTAACAGAACATGCCATTAAGAAGAAACAGGCTGCAGCAGAAATGCAGCACTGTGTGCACAGCTGGGAGGTGGTGTCAGGGTGTGCCACCGCTCCAGAGCTCTGCCAGCCCCACTCAGGTTTGGGTGATGGTTCTGGGGTGACTTTGGCAGCAGTTTGGGTGTGCAGAGCACGCTGCCTGTTGCAGGGAGGCTGCAGGAACAGCCTCCAAAGAGAAGATGGAAGTCAGAGCCTGGAGAGGGAGCTGTGAGGGGAGATTAAATTCCCTTTGTACTTAGTCATGTGCAGCGGGAGGGAGGGATGCTCCCGAATTTCAGAAATGTAAAAGAACCTGGGTCCAGGGACCTGCCAGTGCTTGCCAGCAGGGTCACAGAGGTCACAAAGGATTTCTCTCTATCTCCCAGCCGTCATGATAACATGAAACAGCTTGTGGGGAGGATTCTGTTTTATTTAAGGGTGTCCTGCAGCTGCTCGGCAGCGGCCGGGCCACATTCCTGCGAATCCTGCCTGCAAATGATGCAGCTCCTTGCGTGACCAGAAATTGTAAAGAAAACCCATGTAAGGGCAGGCAGGCAGCACTGAATGCACAAAAGCAGCACCAGATTTTATTCCCTGGTTTAAGGCAGGAAGGAGCCCGTGCCTGGAAAACTTTGTCTGCTCGTGCAAAGCTGTGATTCCAGCAGAGGACACAGGGCTGGAGCTCGGCTGCCCCTGGAAGGTGCAGCTCTGTCCCTGCTGTGTCTGGAGAGAGAGGAGCCCTTTCCTCACTGAGCCCGTGGCACTGCAGCCCTGGTGTCCCCAGGCACACAGCACGGCGGGCAGGGGACACTGGGGGTCACTGGGGTGTCACCCCCTGCCAGTCACAGCACAGGTGGCATTGTTGCAGCAGTTATGGTGTCAGGTGACAAACGGCTCCTGGAGCAGGCACATAAAGGGAGCTGGGGCTCCATCAAAAAACTCCAGCTTGAAGAAATATCTGTGGCTTTCCCCAAAGGTCTCAGTGTGACTGCTGCACGTTTCCATGGGCAGGAGTGTTCCTGACAGCTGCATAAATCAGAAATAACTGGAGATATTTATTACAATGCTGAAGCTGAGGGATGAGAGATTTGACCTGGGTTTGAATGCCAACCATCACATTCAATAACTGCAGGGAGCCCATTTATTCCTTGGGCTCTCCCAGCACCCATGGCAGTGTGATCCATCCCGTGTGGAAAGAAGGGGATGTTTGTGTAGGCTCTCAAGCTGTGAGCCGGCAGATTAAATTATCAACCTCTAGTTTTGGCACTGCCCCAGAAACGTGAATATTTGTTCCTTCTGCTGTCCCTGCCCTGGTTCCCAGTGCCGGGCCGGGGGCACGGCACGCACACAGCTGTCTGCATCTGCACAGAGCCAGCCCTCCCTGCTGGAGCACCAGGACACCCAGAACAGGAAGATAAGGGGGGGGTTGCCACATCCTCGAGCCGTGTTTAATGTTTCTGCAGAGTCAAGAAATCAGGGGGAAAGAAACTGCGACTCAGATCTAGCAAGCACCGGCGCGGCTGCACCCGTTTCTGCTGCATCTGCAGCCTCACCCCCCAGCCCCTGGGGCTCCTTCTGCTGCTGCATTCTCTGTCAGACACAGCAGCGTGTGGGACTTGTCTCTGTGGTTTGCAAACCCGGAATCAATTGGTTTTCTCAGGCTCCTTTCCCAGCACCTTGCCCCCAAACAGCGGGAGCAGCATCTCCCTCGCCGCCGGTAACGGCTGAGACATCCACGGGAACACGGCCCAGGAGCAAAACCCTGTGGTAAACAGGGCTGCATGAGTCACTCCTATTACAGCTTCCATTTAAAAGGAAAATAAATTAAACACCTCCTCAGAAATTAGGAGGTTCGGGGCCTTAGCAACAACAAAGTGCACACGTGTGTTTTGATGTTAAAACAGTGCTTGGCTCCATCCTCATCCTTCCCTGGATTTCCTGCTCCCAAACTCCACAGGTTTTGTGGGCACCTCTGAGATGGAATTTCTGTGAGATGATCTTGTGTAGCCCTGAGACAGAATCCCAGGGTTGGTAAGGTTGGACAAGACCTTGAAGATCATCAGGTCCAGTTGTCAACTCAGCCCCAGCTCTTGGTGCTGCAGTGGAAGGAGCCAGCCCAAATCCCAGCCCAAATCCTGGCCCAAATCCCAGCCCAGCCCAGCCCAAATCACAGCCCAAATCCCAGCCCAAATCCCAGCTCAAATCCCGGCCCAAATCCCAGCTCCAATCCCAGCCCAACCCAGCCCAAATCACAGCCCAAATCACAGCCCAGCCCAGCCCAAATCCCAACCCAAATCCCAGCCCAAATCCCAGCCCAAATCCCAGCTCAAATCTCGGCCCAAATCCCAGCCTGGCTCTGCCTCGATGTCTGCAGCAGCAGCAGCAGCAGCAGCAGCAGCAGCAGCAGCAGCAATAAAATTTAAACTGTGCAGATTTACACCTCTTCCCTAATGTCATTCTGTTAATTGGACCTTACATCATCACAGCTAAAACAGTTCTGTGAGCAGGCACATGCATTGCTTCAAAATTAATTATAGAAATTACTCAGATATCCCCCCATCACATTCCTTACACCCCTGGGGATTTTCACTCCCTGGCAAAACACACCTCAGGAACTTTACTGTGCTGCTTTGGCCATCCCTGCAGTCACATATCAATCAATCAATCAATCAATCAATCAATCAATCTCTTTCCTCTGGTTCCTATAGGTTTTATTGGACAATTTATGGCCCCTCTGCTGTCATTGTCCCCACCACCACCAGGACCAGCACTGTTCCCTTCTATCCCACTGACAACACACTCTCAGTGGCAGCAAGGTTGTTTGGGTTTCTTCCTGATTGGATTAGACAACCCAAAATTAATTTGTGTACATTATCCTAAGCCAAAGAGGAAAAAAAGAAGCAGGATGTCCTCTAGCCAGTTAACAAAGATGATTAATTAAGGAGCAACTGAGGAGTAAGGAAACATTTTTTGCTAAATATTTTATTCCAGCTGAGATTTTAATCAAGAGTCTAAAGAACATCTCTCCTAAGGCTTCACAAGTTGCTGAAAAGATTTGTATAGGTAAAACCCACTGCAAACAGTTACTTTCACCTGTCACTAATATAAATATTTTCATTCTTAGCCTTTTCTTTTTTTGTAAGGATGCGTTTGTGATGTTTGTGAAAGCCAAGAAGACAAATTCCCCTCTAAAAACAGCAGAATATAAAAAAAAAAAAAAAAAAAAAATCTGGCTTGATAAGAGCCCAAACACAAACCAGCACAAACAATTCTGGAATTATCCTCAAGCACCAAGAAATTCCTGGGTCGGAAATGTTCCCATCCCACCTATGAGCCACAGGAGAATCAGCCCTGCCCTGAGCCAGGGCACACTCTGTCCTTCAGAGGACCCACACAGCCTCCCATGTTCTTTTTGGGGCTATTTTTGCAGAAAAGTTTGAATTCCCCACAGGTTTTAGACATGAACGTGCAGAATTCCTTCCCCAGGGTTGACTCATGAGCTTTTATAGATCCAGTGGCAACACTTTAAACTAATGGCCAGGCCATTATTCATCACCATGACATTTATTTTAATAACATCAATCACAATGAACTCATTTGGTATTAATGCAGGTGTCACAAGGCCTTTTATAGAATTCCTCAGGCATTCATTAGGCCGGGGCCATTATTTTTATTATTTTTCTCCAAGTTAATTTAACTGTGCCTGAAAGGTGCTGGACTGGCAGAGCCTGGTTGGGTTCTCTGTTTACCCAGGGGAAAAAAACATAAATCACTTCCTAAAGTGCAGAGGCTTTTGGCTGGGCTCTGCAGGGACACGGGGCCAAAAAACATTTCCTGCTTGGTGTCCTGCTGTGCCCCAGGCCCAGGGGCACCTGCTGGAGCCCAGCACAGCTCCTGGCACCCAGGAGCTCCCAAATCCATCACTCCCTGCCTTCCAGGACTCTCTCCACATTAATAACCTTTTCTCCCAGGCAGGGCCACGTTGCCAAGGAGCTGGGAAATGGTGCCAAACGCTGCATCTCTGCAGGAAGCTGTAAAATCCCAGAATCTCAGCATCACTGAGGCTGGAAAAGCCTTCCCAGCCCATGGAGTGCCAGCTGTGCCCACCCTGTCCCCAGCCCAGAGCACTGAGTGCCACCTCCAGGTGCCAAACTTCCCTGGGCACCCCCTGCCAGGGTCTGAAATTCCCTGCCATGAAGAAATTCTTCCTGAAAAATGAACCTCTCTTCCTCTGGGCTGCTCTTTAAGGAATTTTGTGTCTCAGAGCACACCCAGGGCTCCTCAGAGTCTTTCTCTGAACCAGATAAGCAAAGCAGCAGATCCAGACTCTTCATTCCCTAATCCAAACACTGCCTCGTCCATAAATATTTGTGTTTTAAAGCTCCTCACTTTGCCAGGAGCTCGCAGGGAGAAGGAAAACACTCTAGACATTAAAACTACAGACTGGAAATCCTGAGAGTGAAACCCGCTCCTCAGGGAAATCCTTCTTAAAGGAAAAATGTCCCATTTGGAGCTGGATCCCAAAAAGGGAGGGTGCAGCCAGCTGAAGATGGAAAACTCAGGAACACAACCAAGGTAGAAGAGAGAAATCAGTGTAAAAGCCACAAAAAGAAACCCCCAGTACTGCTGAAATCTCTGCAGCTAAATTTTAATTCAGCAGCCACATACCCCTCAGATGACAGCTCCTGTAGGGTGTAACAAGGAAATAATGTGAATTCTGGCTTCCTTTGCTGCTTTATGGCACATCTCAAGGGAGAGCTTATAACCACCCACATCCTTGAAATTCTGGGATTGTCATAATCTTGGAGAAAGTACCCAAACCTCCCAGCAGTAGCACATTAAAACACAGCTTTTCAGCTCGGAAAGAATTAAATGTGAGGAGAAGGCAGCCTCCCGACTCCTGTGTGATGAGAATCTCAATTTTGGCAGTACCAAAAACAGTGACACGGGAGCAGGGAGGAGTTCAGCACTCACTGCTGCTGCTGCTGCAGTTGTGGAATTCCTGTTGCACAGACAGGCTCTGCTTTTACAGCAGGCTCGGTGTTATCTGAGGCAGTTTACAATCAGAACGTTTTCAGTTTTATATTCCAAGCCTCTGCTGAAAGAACCTTCCAGTAATACCACAGTGAATAAAATGCCGACATAATCCTGCAATGAGTCACCCTGAGAGCAGCAGATGATAGGAGAGAGAACCCCGAGTGCTCTGGGGTTAAAAAACACAGCAGGGCTCCACCTGGGCTGGGAGAAGGAGAAGGAGAAGGAGAAGGAGAAGGAGAAGGAGAAGGAGA
>CM031869.1:348673-367497 GCA_018697195.1 Certhia americana | reverse complement strand
CAGGGACCCACAGCCCCATCCCAGGGGCACAGCCACATCCCAGGGACCCACAGCCTCATCCCAGGGACTCACAGCCCCATCCCAGGGACTCACAGCCCCATCCCAGGGACTCACAGCCACATCCCAGGGACCCACAGCCCCATCCCAGGGGCACAGCCACCCCCTAATCCTGACCCTGGGCGGGGAGGCGGTGTCAGGGGCTGAGCTGTGGCAGCAGCAGGGCTGGCACCGAGCCCAGCACTGCCCTCGGGGCACTGCAGCTGGCTGGGCTGGGGCTGGGAGCCCATCCTGCCCAGGAATTGGCAGTTCTGGCAGTGCCAGCCCCACCCAGGGCCCGCCCAGCCCCAGGGAAGGTCAGTTGTAATGGATTGCAGCTTGGGTTCTGACACAAGCCTCTCCTCTCTCCAGTGGTTCCAAGAGTGACTGAAGGTCACTGTCCCCTGCAGCCCAAAGGCTGGCCCTGGGCAGGAGGCACAGCAGAGCCTGGAGGTTTTGCAATGACAGCTGTGTTCAGTGACCCCCAGAGCATGACTGGGTGCTGTTATTGTTATTCAGAGTGAAGACTCAGTGTCAAGAATTGCCTTTCACAACACAGAACGAGTGGGAAAAGCAAAGGAGTCCAATCCCCTGAGCTGGGTGAGGAGGGGCAGGGAGGGCAGCCAGCTGTGCACACCAGGGCAGTGCAGCTGGGGGCAGATCCCCTGCTCACGGTGCCAAAATGGGATTGATTGTTACCCTTTGCCTCCACAGCCACCAGCCCACAGCCAAATCCTGCCCCAGCACTTGCAGATCACAGGATCCCAGACTGGCTTGGATGGAAGGGACCCCAAAGCCCATCCAGTGTCACCCCTGCCATGGCAGGGACACCTCCCACTGTCCCTGGGTGCCCCAAACCCCTCAGCCTGGCCTTGGGCACTGCCAGGGATCCAGGGACAGCCCCAGCTGCTCTGGGCAACAGAAACCAAGACATGGAACAGCTTCTGCTGCTCCAGTTGGTCCTGGGTTCCAACAGGGGAATCCTGTTGGATTCCTTTGCTCAGGAACATTTTTAACTTAACCCCAAGATGAAGTTTTTCCCTCGGATGGATTTTTAGGGCTGGGTTATTCAGTCTGTGAGCAGGACCTCCCCCAGACTGAGCTTCTCTCTGCTCTCCCCCAGCCCCAGCCTCACCAGAGCTGCTGCCCAGGGGTTCTGGAACCATCCCTGCAGTGCCCAACCCTTCCAGGCTCAGAGTTACAGACACAGCAAAACTCAGGCATAAACTTCAGAATTCTTCACACAGAACGCATTTCAAACCCCTCATCATTAAAATAAGACGTGGTCATTTTTAAGTACATCATCTTTTTCCCCTTGGTCTATTTTTAGAATTTGAGTTGCCATAACAACATATTTTACCATATAGCACATCCTGAAATGAGTCTGGGCTTCCCTGTGGTGTGCAGCAGAGCCCTGAGCACCCACACAGCCCGAGGGAGGGAGCTCCCCTGGCCCAGGGCACCCCAGCACCAGCACTGGGCCCCCCCAGAGCAAGCCCAGGAGCCCAGCCACAGCCAGAGGAACATCTCCAGCAGCACCAGGCAGCTCTTCCCTGCCTCAGTCACTGCTGCCCTGCCCCAGGAGCCCACCCCAGTACATCCCAGCACCCCAGAAAAGCCTTTCCCTGCACCCCGTGCCCTCCCTGTGGGCAAAGCCACCCCCAGAGGAAACCTCAGAGCCCCTCTGGCTGCACTGGTGAATGGGAAAGGGGGAGGGCACAGCTGGGGATGGGACATTGGGGACATTGGGGACACCTGTGGGGATGGTCATCAGATCAACCAAATGATTGTTGTTTGTCCCTTCCAGCTCAAATATTCTATGCCATGCCATGCTGTGCCATGCTGTGCCATGCTGTGCCATGCCATGCTGTGCCATGCTGTGCCATGCCATGCCATGCCCCCATGTGCACAGGCACACCTGCAGCCTCCCTGACCCCTCTGTCCCTGTGCCCAGCCCAGCAGGCTGGCAGGAGCAGGATGCCCTGTGCTGCCCCAAGGCAGAGCTGGGATGGGCACAGGGGACACAGCTGGGCAGGGGGACAGGGGCAGGGGGTCTCTGTGCCATCCTGTCTGGGGACAGCAGCAGGAGGGGTCTCTGTGCCATCCTGCCCTGGGGACAGCAGCAGGGGAGGGGTCTCTGTGCCATCCTGCCCTGGGGACAGCAGCAGGAGGGGTCTCTGTGCCATCCTGCCCTGGGGACAGCAGCAGGAGGGGTCTCTGTGCCACCCTGCCCTGGGGACAGCAGCAGGAGGGGTCTCTGTGCCACCCTGCCCTGGGGACAGCAGCAGGAGGGGTCTCTGTGCCATCCTGTCTGGGGACAGCAGCAGGGGAGGGGTCTCTGTGCCATCCTGTCTGGGGACAGCAGCAGGAGGGGTCACTGTGCCACCCTTCCCCAGCTCCAGGGCCTCCCCTCATCTCCCTGGGACAAATATAAATTCCCATTTCCATTTTTAGGCTGTAAAGCTCTGCTGGGGCCAGCTGTGCTGCTGTGGCCCCCCTGAGCCAGGACTGAGGGGTGACTGCAGGGGATGGGCTCAGGCTGGGGGCTGCTGCTGCCAGCTCCAGCACCCCGAGAATGTCCTTGGAGTCTGTGCAGGAGCTGTTCACTGCTTCCAAACGTGTCTGAGCTGAAATGCTTTTCCTCTGCTCCAACGGGACTTTGCTCCCCAGGTGCCTCCTGTCCCCAGGACACTGAGAGCAGGGAGCTGTGGGTGCTGGGCCCAGCTCAGCCCAGTGATCACCAAACACAGGCTTCAAACAGCTCCAAGGATTTATTCTCTCTTGTATTCCCCTTTTTGCAGGGAAAATGGCAATATTTCCAAAGCAAACAAGCCAGAGGCAGGGGCAGCAGGTGAGCCCCCCCCCAGCTGCTCCTGCTGTTCAGATCCCTGTGGAAAAGCTGTCCCAGGGCAGCTCCTCAGCCCGTGGGGAAGGACGTGCTCAGACCAGCACAGGGCTGGGGGAAGCACGTTCCGTGTTTGAGCAGCTGAAGGGCTTTAATGAAAACCAGGGGAAAGAGTTTTAAGTATAGAAAACACTATTTTTTCCAAAATTATTTGCTCTGCTTGAAAGCTAATGCTCTGTTTAAAGTCTGGTTTTATATGTCTCTTGGACTTGAGTTACGGCACATTAATTATGGCCAGAGGCAATGAAGAAGTGTTATTTCTTTACAAAGGAGATGGAGAAATTCAGTTAAAAATAGATTATAAGGCAGGGCTGTCAGGCACAGGCATTTTCCTGCTCCGCTGGATTTCTGTTTTCCATCGACCAAGGAGGAATTTGCTCGCAGAATATAAGGAATTTTTTATATTACTCAGCATAATTAAGTGTAGCTGGTTAAATGACTGTGGAGGTCACTGGAACAGCCAGTAACTTTTCCCTGCTAAGGGAAGTGGCAGTTGGCCAGAAACCATTATCCTCTCCACCCCTTTCTGGGTTTTTTGCGTGGTTGCACAGGATTTGGAGCTCCTGTTGGGAAGAGGAGGAGGAGCAGGGTGCACTCGTGTCCTGTGCTGCAGCCTGGGGTGGCACAGAGGCTCCAGAGCCAGACCCCAGCGACCCTCTGGGCTCCTGGAAGAGCTGGGCTCAGCTGGCTCAGCAGGAACAGAGCCTGGGAACAGAAAATGCCAACCATTCCTTCGTTTGCTTTAAAAATGCACTCCCTGCATCGGGGGGACACTTTGGATAATCCACAGATCAAAGGCAGGGTTCCTCTCCTGCTGCTCGGACATATGAAATGTCCCAAACGTGTCCCCAGTGGGCAGTGCCCGGACAAGGCAGCATCCCGGGGAGCAGATCCCACCTGCAGCATCCCCGCTCCCGAGCGCTCCGCCGGGATCCACCCATCGGAAAGAGCCGATTGCCATCTAGTGGCACCCTGAGCTGGCCTCCCGACTGTCCCCAGCCTTGGTGGCACCGGCTGGGTCTGTGTCTCTGCAGGGCCGCTCGGAGCTGGTGACCCCGCCTTGTCAAACACAGCCTGGGCTCCCTTCGCTCTGCTCCATCCCTGCGCTCATCCCGCCTTGTGCTCCCAAGGGATGGGGAAGAGAAACCAAGGAATGCCCTGGGAAGAAAGATCCAGATGTTGGCAGGAGCTGGGCTGGGCTGGGCTGGGCTGGGCTGGGCTGGGCTGGGCTGGGCTGGGTGGGGCTGGGCTGGGCTGGGCTGGGCTGGGCTGGAGCTGGCATCATTCCTGCCCCTCCATCTCATCCCTGCCCAGCTCATTCCCCACGGAACAGGCTCAGCCCAGCCATGGTCCCTGCAGGGCTCCATCCAACGGGGCCATGGCAACCAGGCCAGCAGAGCTGGGTGGGATCTAAATACGAGCCTGGCTAAGGCAGAGCGCAGGGCGTTGTTTGGGGGATCACACTGCAGGTTTCCATGGAAAAAGCTCCCTTAGAACAGCCTTCCAGACAAATTACTGGGTAAACTGCAGAGGCCTCAGAGCTCCTGCCTGATGGCTTTAATGGGTGTTATCTCACTGCTGCCAGCACTTTACAGATCCAAAATTCAGCTTCGCTGTCTTCCCTCCAGGCTCCAGAATTGTGCCTGTGTTTGCTTTGGAAATAATGAAGGCCCAAGAAAGGGGCTCTGTGGTTATTCTATCACCTGCTCAGCAATCCAAGGAGCAAACAGGAGATGTGCAGAGGCAGGAGCAGGGAGAGAGCTGGAGGCAGACCCTGCTGTTTCCCAGCTGGAAACTCCTCTGTGTTCTGCATGACCCCCACAGCTCCCTGGGCTCACTGAGGGCTCCCCCAGACCCCTGGGGCTTTGTTTCCTCCTGGCACCCTCCAGACAATCCCCTGTGCCTTGCAGTGGATCTGAGGAGCAGAGGGAGGTGCAGTCCCATTCCATCCCTCGGTTCCAGCCTGGCACAGCCACCCCACATCCTCCCACCCCACCCAGGAATGGGGGCCCCTTTGTGGAAGCACTGACTGGGTGGGTAAACTAATCCCAGCTAAGATGTAGGCAGGAGCATCATTTTCAAATTCAAGCTCTACATTCAGGTCTGAAACAACACTAAGAATAGATTTGAGGTAGAATTAGGCCTTTTAAGCTCAATTAAAGCTCAAGGCAGAACATGAAGATCATCAGCACATGAGTGAAGATCTCTTGATTGCTGCAAATTTATTCTGAATTACCAGTGGTGGGAAGGAGGGAAGAATTAATCCAATGATGTGGGCTTGCACTGATCAATCATTGGTAATTATTATCTTCTCTTTTGTCAATATGCACACTGAAAAGTTAATTCTGGTGGTGCATCCAGCAGTGACAGGGAAATCACCAGGGATGAAGAAGTGAAATGAGGAGAGGCCCATGCAATTAAAACCCAGCAAAACCCCCACACAGACCTTGATATTTAAAGCAGATAATTAAATAAATGAACAGAAATAAACTACCCCATGGTGTCAGAATTGTCGTCTTGACTGTGCAGACATGTGAATACATCAATGCATTCTGAGTGAGGATGCTGAAATCCCCTCAGAACTGTCTCCTGTTATCCAAGGAATGAGGCACAGCCAAGGTTCCCCATTCCCAGGAGGGATCCCGGGCACTGCAGTGTCCCCATCATGGCTGGGATGGATCCCTTCCCCTGCCAGGGACACAGCCCCAGCTGGATCAGGGCTGTGACCACAGGGAATGTCACTGCTGTGGCTGTGGGACACCACAGCGAGGGCAGGAGGAGGGAAAGGCTTCCCAATACCCAGGAGCAGCTGTGAGTGAGCAGCGAGCTGGTGGCACTCAGGTGTTTGTGTTTGCAGGGATTTCCTCAGGGAAAAGCTGCTTAAACACTGGCAGGGGCTCCCAGGGAGGTTCGGATCCTCATCCCTGCGGGTGGCACTCAGTGCTCTGAGGTGGGGATAGGGCACAGCTGGGGCTCGATGGGCTCGGAGGGCTTTTCCTCCCCTCAGCGATGCCGGGATTCTGTGCCCAAGCTCCCGGGAGCGCATCCGGAGTCCTGCAGATCCACCCAGTGGAGGAGCCGCAAACAGCAGAGCCCGGCTGGGGACAGCATCGCCTGGATGGGGACAGCAGTGCCCGGCTGGGGACAGCATCGCCTGGATGGGGACAGCATCGTCTGGATGGGGACAGCAGTGCCCGGGTGGGGACAGCATCGCCTGGATGGGGACAGCAGTGCCCGGGTGGGGACAGCAGTGCCCGGGTGGAGCCCAGGGAATGTTCCCCTGGAGGGCTCAGGGTGTTCCAGACCTGCGAGGGCTGACAGGCACAGCAGCACACTGGAGACATGGGCCTGGCATGGGATGTGCCCTGGAATTTGCTGGTACAGGAACAGAACCAAAGGGAACCAAACAGAACCAGGGGCAGCAGCTGCCTCACAGCAGCTCTGAAAAACAGAGCCACTGTCCCACAGCCTGGAGTGACCACGGACAAACTGGGAAAGGCAACTCCCAGCTCTCGGGGCAGGATGTGATTTCAGGACTGGGGGGAATAACAAGAGTGGGTTGGAAAAAGCAGCGCCAGTGTTTGTTTGAGTGCTTTAAGCTGAGCAAAAAGAGCCAAAGCAGAAGTTGTGCTGGCACTTCACCTGAAACCCAGGTGAGAATGTGGGGAACAAACAGACTGGGGGGGAGTTCAGCCATGGAGAGAAAAGTCCTAGTTGGGAAAGGCAGATGTGGGAGTACAGAACTACAGCTCCAATCCTGACATTGGGATGGGGAGATTGATTCAACTGAAATGTAACTGAAACTGAAACAAGAACATTATGGAAAATCGATGGGATTGATCCTGCAAAGGCAATAGAGAGTCACTGCAATCACTTTAATTACTGTTCCAGAGGTTTGGGAAATTTAAAACAGCCACTCTAGACATAACACTGGGTTTTATCAAGTCCTTCATGAAGTCAAGTGTTTGACCTCCTGCTCTCATCTGCTTCTCTCTGCTCCCCAGAGACCACTTAGAAATTCAGTTCCAAACTGCTAAATTCTGTGCAGAGGAACACAAAAAGCTCCTGGAACCTCCCGGGTCAACCCTCACTGCTGGAGCAGAACGTGCAGTGTCCTCCACAGCTGACTGTGAGCATTTAAATCTCAATAAAGCCCTTTTCCTATGGTTTCTCCAAACTCAGCAGCTGTTGCCAGGGCAACACTGAGTTGTTTTTCCTGTGCACTGAAGTTTGTTCACGCTGTGGTCAAAGATAATCTCATCTACAGTATTTTCATAGCCAGGTGAAAGAAAACATTTTCTATAGTATTTTAATACCCAGGAGATCACCCTGGAAGGGACCTGTGGAATCACTGCAAAGCTTAAAGAACTTTCCCTCTGGAATGTGCAGGATAAGCTGAGTTTGCTGTTCCCAAAGTACAATATCAGAGTGTTAGAACCTCAGCTGAGGGAGCTCTTCTAGGTCCCAGAATTGTGTTTAATTAGGCTGACTGGCAATCAATGCCATTGATCTGCACAGACACGGGGCAGGAGCTCCCTCCTGCTCT
Source organism: Certhia americana (assembly GCA_018697195.1). Lineage (NCBI taxonomy): Eukaryota > Metazoa > Chordata > Aves > Passeriformes > Certhiidae > Certhia > Certhia americana. The sequence continues at coordinate 360,010 of CM031869.1, read as the reverse complement.
TCACTCACTGAAGCAAACACCAAATCCAGGCAATTAATTCCATTTTCAACGTGATTTTGGTTCAACGTGGAAGATTCCATTTTAGTAAGTGAACAACAAAAATAAAGAGTAGGAAAACCAAACGCCTTTCTCAAAATTTAAGGAAAATTTAATCAATATGCCTTAAATTATTTTACAATAACTACAATACTGACAAGCATAACGTTTTCCAAATAGTGTTTTCCTTGGAAGTACTGCAAGAGAGGTTCCTCTTCATCCAGCAGAATGTGCCCCATGAGGGAAGGAACCTCTGCCCACGTCCTTCAGAAACCCCAGTTAACATAAAGCTACAGACACCCCAATGTGGTCATGTTTCAAGTGTGACAGAATTAACAGATCCCTTTCACTTTTTAGCATCTGTTTTCTACTTCATAATTTAAGTAACTTAAATCCTGAAATACTCTCACAGCAAATTAACAAATTATTGAGCCCGGAGAGCTTCGGGGGATATTGGTTAAAATACAGGAAATACTCTAATTACTTTTGTTCATTTTTGGTGAGAGGGGTCAGGAAACAGGTTCCTCTTTCCTGCAGATTTATCCAGAGTCCCCCAAATCCACGGCAGCTCCTTTAACTGTTTTGGATAAAAATCTACCAATTTATAACTGCAACCCTTCGCCCTCCCCTACAAAACAAAAAACAAAATGAACAAAAATCACAGCTCTCAAATAAACAACCAAAAGTTACTTTTTCTAAAGATCTAGGAATGGGAAAGAAATCACAGGAACTTGATAAGCATGAACACGTATTAAAGCTCTGGACTCCCCAGGTCGTTGAAAACAGTATTCAAAGTCCTAAAAAAGTGAACACGAGACGTTTTCCATTGTTCCAGGTGATTCAAACAGGTCTAAGTTTCATGATAGCAACACAAGACAGTTGTTTGCAGCTGTTTCTGGTCCAAGTCCATGTTCCAAGCTGGGATTTTCCTTTTTGGCCCCCCTGGAGTCCCCCAGAGTCTGTTCAGAAGACAGAGATGAGGGCAAAGACCCCGTAGAGCAACGCGCAGGGATAGGCTACGAGCAGCTGCTGGCCCTCCATGGCTAAGGCAGAGATAAAGATCTTGGAAGCAGAAAAGCTGCACCAGCCAATAATTCCAGCCGTGAGAATAATCCCCATTATCCCCCTGGAAAGGCAGAAAGAAGAGAATTGCTGTCAGGCCTGTGTATATCCACCTGTAGGAGTCACACCTGGATTCATCCAACAGCTTGTGCAGGTTCTGGGATCAATTTCAGCATTTGGCATTAAATGAAACATTCCCACTAAAAGCACTGGGGGGGCACTGACACAGGTGCCCAGAGCAGCTGGGGCTGCCCCTGGATCCCTGGAAGTGCCCAAGGCCAGGGTTTGGAGCAGCCTGGGACAGTGGGAGGTGTCCCTACCCATGGCAGGGGTTGGGCTGGATGAGCTTTTCCAACCCAAACCACTCTGGGATTCCAGACTTTTAGAACAATCAATTATGATGGTAGAAAGCCCCCTCAAAATTAACTCTGTGCATATGAAATTTCAAAGCAGAGAGTAAAAGAACTGTGCCAATCTGTTTTATTTCAGTCCCTAAATTCACAGACCCAAGAGGAATCATTCTCATTTTCTTATATTTGTAAAATCCTAATTTACATCTTCAAAAATAATTACTTTCAGACTTTACAGGTGCCGAGACCTGTCAGATTCAGAGCTGACTGCAAACAAACCTGAGATTGCTCTTGGAGTCTGTGTATTCTAAAGCTGTAAATTGACTTAGAGGTAAAGCCAGGATTCACCTCCTCTTTCTCCCAGTAAATACCTGACGCAATGGAGAATTAATTCTTGCCCTTACTGAAGATTCCTGTCACATTTGAATTACACACAGCTCCAGCTGTGGAAAGTCCTCTCAGTGATGTCCCTGGCCATGCCAGGAGGACTCTGTGTTACACACAGCTCCAGAACTGAACGTGGATCCCCTCAGTGATGTCCCTGGCCCTGCCAGGAGGACTCTGTGTTACCCAGGGTGCAGGTGGCAGCACTTACTGCAGTGAGAAGACGATGGCAAAGGAGGAGAGCAGGATCATGGGCAGCAGGCAGTAGCCCAGCACGCTGGCCACACAGCCAAAGGACACTCCAGTCATGCTCATCAGGTTCAGCAGGCAGAACATGCCCAGACAGCCGATGGCGCTGATCCCATACACGTACCCAAACTGGATCTTGCCAGCCTGCAGCACAGGGGAACAATGGGGGACAAGGGGGGACAATGGGATGGGGGCAGGATGGGGCACGATGGAACCAGGATAGGATAGGGCAGGATGGAACCAGGATGGGATAGGATGGAATCAGCACAGGACGGGGGTCAGGATAGGGGTCCCCACAGTATGGGGTCAGGATGGAAGCAGCACAGGGAGCAGATCTATCCACCCTGGAACACAGCAGGGTGGGCACAGCCATTGTCCCCCAGCCCCAGCTCCCTCACTCCCATCCCACAGGGAGTGATTTCCCCCCAGAGTCCCAGGACACCTCCAGGAGCCTGGAACTCCTCCTGGTTCTGTGGAGCTTCATGAATGGGTTCTGATCTGACTGTTCTCTGATCTCAGCCCAGAAACTGTTTAGGGTTTAATCAAGGACTTCTCCTGCTGATTGATTATTGCAATAATGATCTTTACAGAACTGGGGTGTAAAGACAACAAAACTGTAATCCAGGAACTCCTTGAGAAACACAGAACTGAAGTCCTTAAATTTGTGGGAGAACGCACAAAGTTATGGCACAGGAAAATTATAAAAAACACCCCCAGGAACAGCTGAGGCTGAGCTGTCAAACACTGGGTGTGAACTTGGGATTAGCTGAGGGAGGTTTTAAAAAGCCAAACCCAAATTTTCCTTGTTCACAAGCACACAGGAAGCACATGTGGGTTATGTCCTTGTATTCAGGTCATCTCCTGGTTTCCCCAGGCTGAGACTGATGCTGCCCCTGCAGCACAGGGGCTGTGCAGCTTCCAGGGCAGCCCCTTCCAACAACTTCCACACTGGATGTGCTTAGAGCCAGCTCTGCTGCTTCCCAAGCAGCACAGGAAACAATCACACCTGCTGGGGGATTGTGCCAGGCTCAGCCCACTTCCTTTCACCACATTCCATGGATTTTTTCAAAAGCACACAGGAGAAATAATTTTTTAGGAAAATAAAATTCAAACGTATCTATTATAAACATGTTCATTAATTTGATTGGCCTACTTTCCATAAATAAAAGTTACTTATTAGTGTAGGCTTGAAGTCCCCTTGGTACCAAAGTGTGTTTTGACTGTCACAGCAACGTGACATTTTCAGCAGAAATGAAAAACAGTGCCTGAAGCATTTAAAGCGAAAAGAGATTAAACCCCCTGAATGCCAAGGAATATTGTTTGCTGTCATCTCATCACTGACACTCAGGAGTCATTAAAGCCCAGTCTTACTCCAGTTAAGCTCAGACAGAAAATCTGAGCAGGCTGCAGCAGTGCCAGGCCCACGGAGCACAGAACATGAAATTCACTTTGCTCACTGCCCTGGCACTGCAGTCCTGTGTGCCACAGCTCAAACCCCCACCCGGGAGAGGCCCCAGCACCTCTCCCGAGACACACAGTATGATTTTTCCTGTGCTGGCAGGTGATGAGCTGGACTCTTCTGATCCCTTGGGTCCCTTCCCACTCACACACTCCATGACAAGGCTGAAGTCTCCTGCCTGCATCCAGAGTGCATGTGCCTGCGCAGTGTGCCTCATACAGTGTTCCCTGCAGACCAGTGTGCCCTGCACACCTTGTGCCCTGCAGACAGTGTGCCCTGCAGGCAGGTGTGCCCTGCAGGCAGGTCCTGCAGTGTGCCCTGCAGACAGTGTGCCCTGAGGCAGTGTGCCTGCAGTGGTCCCTGCAGACAGTGTGCCCTGCATTGTGCCCTGCAGACAGTGTGCCCTGCAGGCATGTGCCCTGCGGCAGTGTGCCTGCAGGCAGTGTTGCCCTGCAGTTGTGCCCCTGCAGCAGTGTGCCCTGCATTGCAGTGTTCCCTGCGGCAGTGTGGCCCTGCAGTGTGCCCGCAACAGTGTGGCCCTGCAGTGTGCCCTGCAGACGAGTGTGCCCTGCAGTCATTGTGCCTGCAGTCAGTGTGCCCTGCAGGCAGTGTGCCCTGCAGACAGTGTGCCCTCATGTGCCTGCAGGCAGTGTGCCTGCAGTCAGTGTTCCCGTTCAGACAGTGTTGCCCGGCAGACAGGTGCCCTGCAGACAGTGTGCCCTGCAGTGTGCCCTGCAGGCAGTGTGCCCTGCGGCATTGGCCCGCATTTTCTCTGCAGACAGTGTCCCTGCAGTGTGCTCTGCAGAAAGTGTGCCGCTGCAGTGTGGCCCTGCTACAGTTGTTCCCTGCAGTGTGCATCTGCAGACATTGTGCCCTGCAGTGTGCCCTGCAGACAGTGTGCCCTGCCGGTCTCGCGACCGTGGCCTGTCCGACAGTGTGCCCTGCAGACATGTGCCCTGCAGGCAGTGTGCCCTGCACACAAGTGTGCCCCTGCAGTGGCCCTGCAGACAGTGTGCCCTGCATGCAGTTTGCCCCTGCACACAGTGTGCCTGCAGACAGTGTGCCCTGCACACAGTGTGCCCTCAGACAGTGTGCCCTGCAGACAGTGTGCCCTGCACATCAGTGGTGCCCTGCAGACAGTTGTGCCCGGCCAGTGTGCCCTGCAGGCAGTGTGCCCTGCACACAGTGTGCCCACAGTCCCTGGCAGTGCCTCACCAGCAGCAGGGTGGGCCCCAAGGCCAGGCAGAAGACCATTGGCCCAGCCCGGTCTGTCTTCTTCAGTGTTGCCATCAGCCACCTTCAGGGGGTGCAGCACGTGAGTGTTTTTCCTTGCCAGATCTTGTCGAAATTGATCCCCAATTCTGCAGTGAACAGAACATGGATTTCATTTCCTCCCTTCCCTTGGCTTCCCCACCTTCTCCCCTCCTGCTTGCCATTTCCCACCTCCCCACCAGACTTTATTGCACATGGGAACTGAGCCCTCCCCTCTTCCCTCCTGCGCCTCCACACCATTCCACTCCAGGGCCTGGAAGTGCCCAGGTTCTTTTTGAGACCCGGGAAGAGCCCAAGCACAGCGTCCTTGTTCACAGATGTCCCTTCATGCCCAGTTCCCGCCTGGTGCTGTTTTGATTTATGCCAATAAGTAACTTTTTTTTAATAAAAAAGCCCAGGGGGTGAAGGTTCATGCCTGGGGACAGGTGACAGATTCCTGTCTCATCTCCACCCATTAACAGTGAGGGTTCTCAGTTGTTTGGAACTGAACAATACAGAAATAGCTGGAAACTGATCCCAGCAAGCAGACGTAGCTGAATACCAGCCTGGCAGCCTGCACACAGCCATTTCTGCGTGTTTAGCATTCCTTTTTTAGCATGAACATCCTGTTCTAACCAATAACCACTCGATCCCTGCATCCATTTATTTCACAAGTGGGAGTCAGTTACAATTATTATTTACCAACGAGAGGAATATTCATTGCTCTGATCACAAAGGCAGGCCCTCCCCAGTTAACTGATTTAATCTGCCACAGAGCATTCTGGTGTGAGAGCGAAAGCACAATTTCCAACTGCAGAAGCCCGGGCTAGAACAAGATTCCGTGACAAAATTACAGTTAAAAAATAAATAAAATAATCAGTGAGCACTCCCAGCAGCAGGGAATCCAGACACTGCTACAACTTATCCCAAACTAGGAGGAGTCCCTGGATTTAGTCCACAGCAAAGTATACCTTCTATGCAGCGAGGCTCATCCTCGAAAGTTGCTTCCATAAAAAGACGGTCTGAGCTGGAAGTGTAGCCCTGGTTGGTTTGGTAGATCGTGCCCCGTGTAGGGCTGCTGCTGCTGCCTCCATTTCAGGGGGCACAAAGCTCCCCCTGCTGGGAGTAGTCGTAGCTCCATATGCCTGCAAAGCCCCCACGTTAGGGCACACCAGATCTGCTGCTGAACATCTCCTGCACCGGCAAGCTTGTTTCAGCGAGTCCATCCCAGCAAAAACCCTCCCCTCTGGCTAAAAAAAATCCACAACGGGTCCCAGAGCTCCTCCACAAAACCCCCACTCAAAGCCCACACTCCGCACCCTAACCCACTCTTTTGGTATTCTTGCCACTAATCTATCCCAAGTCTAACCACATAGATTTCCATAAACGGTTCCAAAGCTTACTCTGGAACAGAAAGAAGGCAATTCGCACTCTGTTTCAGCAGAGTCCAACCCTGTGTCCCTGCTCAGTTCACAAATGGCACTGAACCTGCTCCAGCCTCTCAGATCACACTGATGGATCCGACCCCTACAGCCTGAGGCTTGATTTCCCCCAGTGCTGCCTGATCCCCCTGCCCAGGGACACCAGCACACCTCCCTGCACAGCCTGGCACTCACCAGGACACAGGCTCACTTCGTGACAGACCATTTTCTCATTCCCATGATGACTGCAGATGGAGCCACAAAGAAAAAAACTGCAGGGTATTTTTCTCTCCCAAGGACAATCCAGATCACTCTACAATTAAAATTTTCATATCACCTATCCTTCAATCTTCTTAACACTTGCTCTCAAATCCACCAGAGAAGTCACCACAAATTCCTTCCTTCTCCATTTACAGACAGTGAGTTCAGCTCCCCTTCAAACAAGCACAGGGATTCATTTCCCGAACATCCCAACCGTTCCTGCACACACATACGGTCCCAGACCAGCCTAAGGAAGCCAGAGAGAGCTCAGAGGACTTGAACAAGGGCTGAAGGGACAGGATAAGGGGAATGCTTCCCCGTCCACAGGGCAGGGCTGGATGGGCTGTTGGTTGGAAGGAAGTCTTCCCTGCAGGGTGGGCAGCCCCTGCACAGGGTTGCGCAGAGCACTGTGGCTGGCCCTGGAAATCCGCAGGCTCAGCTGGACACTGGGGCCCGGACAGTGAGAGGTTTCCCTGGCCATGGCAGATTTGTTACCCCCAGGCGAGCCCCGGGTGCCGCAGTTCCTTGCTGTAGAGGCCGCTGGCGTATCCGTTAGGGGCTGCGCCTGGTCCTCGAGGCTTTAACTGTTCTGTAAGAACTCGGTGTTGAAGCTGTCGAACCCGACATCGCCCCCCTGCAGAGACAGCGAGCGTGTTCCGAACGCTCCCGACCCGGCCCGGTGGGGCTCTGTTCCCCTCACTACAACCGCTCCCCGCTCAGTCTCTGTCCTCCTCACACCGCTCACCGGTGGGGCTCTGTCCCCTCACACCGCCCCGTCAGTCTCTTCCCCCTCACACCGCTCCCGTGGGGCTCTGTCCCCTCACACCGCTCCCGTTTGGGCTCTGGTCCCCTCACAACCGCTCCCCGCAGGCTCGTCCCCCCCCCGTCACTCCTACACAGACCGCTCCCCGTGGGGCTCTGTCCCCCCACCGCTCCCTGCTCAGCCTCTGTCCCCTCACAACCGCTCCGTGGGCTCTGTCCCCCTCACACAACACCTGCTCCCGGGGGGCCTGTATCCCCTCACAACCCGCTCCCGTGGGCTCTGTCCCTCACACCGCTCCCGCTCATGCTCTGTCCCTCACCCGCTCCCGGTGGGTCTCTGTCCCCTCCCACCGCTCCCTGTGGGGCTCTGTCCCCTCAGCACCTCTCCCGGTGGGGCTCTGTCCCCTCACACCGCCCCGCTCATTGCTCGTCTCGCTCTTTCCCCCACACCGCTCAACCGCTCAGGCTCTGGCCCGCTCGTCCCCTCACAAGCAACCGGGCTCGGCTCGGCCCCGCCGCGGCCCCGCCACCTCTCGCTGCGTGCCGGGGGCCCGGCCCCCGCTCGTTTCCCCCTTCCACCCTAGCCCTGGTCTTCTTTGCCCCCGGTCCCTCCCGGCCGCTCCCTGCCCCGGATCCCGCCCTCTCCTTCCCCGGGATCCCGATCCCACCTTCGCCCCGGCCCGCCCCGCTCTCCGCGCCTGCGTCCCCTTACTACGTGCCGGCCGCGCTACCACTCCGTGACAGCGCGCGCTCGCTTCCGCTCAGGCGCGGGCACCGGCCAGCCCCCCCTCAGCTTCCCGCCCCTTGAACCGCCCCTGCACCGCCTCACTCCGCCCTGCCACGCCTCAGCCCGCCCTCCCCGTCCTCAGCTCCTGCCCCGGTACCGCCTCATGCCGTCCCCGCCCTCAGCCCTAGCCTCTCCCTCACTCATCCCTCTTCAGCTCCATCCTCTCAGCTCCCTCCCCCTCCTCTCCGCTCATCCCTCTCTCAGCTCCACCCCTCTCTCAGCCCATCCTCTCTCAGCTCCATCCCTCTCTCAGCCCCATCCCTCCCAGCTCCATCCCTCTCCGCTCCATCCTCCCAGCGCCATCCCTCCCCCATCTCCGATCCTCTCCTCAGCTCCCTCCCTCTCAGCTCCATCCTCTCGCAAGATCCATCCTTCTCTCATCTCCATCCCCATCTCTCACTCCATCCCTCTCTCACTCCATCCCTCTCATCGCTCCATCCTTCTCCCAGCTCGCCATCCCTCTCAGCTCCATCCCTCCCTCAGCTCCATCCCTCTCCCATCTCCATCCTTCTCTCACTCCATCCCTCTCTCAGCTCCATCCCTCTCATCTCCATCCCCTCCCAGCTTCATCCCTCTCGCTCACATCCCTCCGCTCCATCCCTCTCAGCGCCATCCTCTCGCGCCAGCCCTCCCACTCGCATCCTCTCAGCTCCATCCCTCCCAGCTCCATCCCTCTCCCGCTCCTCCCTCTCCCAGCTCCATCCCCTCGCTCCATCCCTCTCCCAGCTCCATCCCTCTCAGCTCCATCCCTCTCTCAGCTCCATCCCTTGTCCCCTCCATCCTCTCCCAGCTCATCCCTTCTCTCAGCTCCATCCCTCGCAGCTCCCCATCCCTCCCAGCTCCTCCCTCTCTCAGCTCCATGCCCTCTCTCAGCTCATCCCTCTCTCAGCTCCATTCCCGTCTCACTCCCTCCCTCCCACTCCATCCCTCCCTTAAGCTCCATCCCTCTCTCAGCTCCATCCCTCTCAATCCTCCCTCTCTCTCAGCTCATCCCTCTCTCAGCTCCATCCCTCTCAGCTCCATCCCTCTCAGCTCCATCCCCTCCCAGCTCCACCCCTCTCAGCTCCATCCTCCCTCACTCCCTCCCTCTCAGCTCCATCCCTCTCGGAGCTCCCTCCCCTCAGCTTCCCTCCCTCCTCACTTCCCTCCCTCTCCCGCTCCACCCCCAAAAAAAAAAAAAAAATAAAAAAAAAACTCAGCTCCATCCCTGCCCTAGCGCCATCCCTCCCAGCTCCCTCCCCTCAGCTCCATCCCTCTCAGCTACCATCCCTCTCAGCGCCCTCCCTCCCACTCCATCCCTCTCAGCGCCACTCCCTCTCAGCTCCATCCTCTCAGTCTCCATCCCTCTCATCTCATCCCCTCCAGCTCCACTTCCCTCCCTCAGCTCCATCCCGTACTCTGGCTCCATCCCCCTCAGCTCCATCCCTCTCAGCTCCTCCCTCTCTCATGCTCCATCCCTCTCCCAGCTCCATCCCCCACTCCATCCCTCCAGCTCCATCCCTCCCAGCTCCATCCCTCTCAGCCCCTCCCTCTCACTCCATCCCTTTCTCAGCTCCATCCCTCTCAGCTCCATCCCTCTCTCAGCTCCATCCCCTCTCTGCTCCATCCCTCCAGCGCCATCCGCTCTCTCAGCTCATCCCTCTCCAGCTCCCTCCTCTCTCAGCTCCATCCCTCCTTCTCATCCATCCCTCTCTGAGCTGCCATCCTCTCTCAGCTCCATCACTCTCAGCTCCATCCTCTCTCAGCTCCATCCCTCTCCCAGCTTCCATCCCCTCTCAGCTCCATCCCTCCCATGCTCCATCCCTCTCAGCTCCATCCCTCTCAGCTCCACCCTCTCACTCCATCCTCCCACTCCACCCTCTCCGCCCATCCCTCTCAGCTCCATCCCTTCCCTTTCTCATCCATCCCTCTCAGCTCCATCCCTCTCTCAGCCCCTCCATCCCTCTCCCTCTCCATCCTCCCTCTCAGCTCATTCCCTCTCCAGCTCCAGCCCTCTCTCAGCTCCATCCCTCTCTCAGCTCCATCCCGCTCACCTCAGCTTCCATCCCTCTCTCAGCTCATCCCTCTCAGCTCCATCCCTCTCTCAGCTCCCCATCCCTCCTCAGCTCCATCCTGCTCTCGCTCCATCCCTCTCAGCTCCATCCCTGCCCTCCTCAGCTCCACCCTCCCTCAGCTCCAGCCCTCCCTCAGCTCCATCCCTCCTCAGCTCCATCCCTCTCTCAGCTCCTCCCCCCGCAGCTCCCCCTCTCCCAGCTCCTCCCTCTCAGCTCCATCCCTCTCACCATCTCCATCTTCCTCTCAGCCCATCCCTCTCATGCCCCTCCTCAGCCCTCCCTCGCCTCGGGCCAGGCTCAGCCACACGGGGTCCGTGTGGCTCCGGTGCATGCTCCTTCCCTTCCCTTTCCTACCTCCACGGCAATATTTTCCTGTGGCCACGCGAAAGCTTTGCTAGAGCTTTGAATCTCTTGTCTTTATTCCCGACCTGTGGCCCCACAGCCCTCCCAATAAACTGCATACCTGGGCATGCGGGGGAAGTGATGCCTGGCGCTGTGAAAACACTCGTCATGAGAAGAACTCCTTTTAGTGTCACTCACAGTTTATTCCCCATGCTGGGCACAAGGATTTTAAGCGGACTTAGAAGCCTGTTACTTAGTATTTATTTTTAGTAACTCTCCCATGTCCCAGAGCGTGAGCACAGCGACCATGCCTTGCTTGCTTTGGTGGGCCTTGGAAGGTGGTCCGCACGATAATCCCAGCTGATGAATTTGTAATTGAACTTTCAAATGATCTGAGTAACGGCTGCTTACCCTGTTTTACCCCTCTCTGAAGTGATGAGGTTCACAACTACCCAGAACCAGTCCTCTGTCTGTGTATGATGTCTCTAGCTCGGGCAGCCCGTCCTGGAGCGAGGCCCAGCCATGGGGCACGACCGATCCCACAGGCCATTTCTGTCTAAGTGTTGTATATGTTGTGCATGTTTTTCCCTTATTTTTTTGGATTCAGTTTGGCTCAGGACACAGTTACAGTCATTTGTGTACAACATTGTGTATGTCATCTGCTGTTGAGATTGCTGTATTTAAATTGCAGCCCGTCCAAGGCCTCACCTGCACAGGCAGATCATGACGTTCTGACTCCACGGGACTGCTTAGAACATTTCCTGTGGGGGGGGTCCCTTTGTTGAGCTGAAATGGAGTACGTGGAGAGTGCAGCCACGGGAAACAGAGCTCAGTACTGTGTCCTGAGCTGCCTTCACTGCAAATTTAGGAGAATTGGTGTTGGAATGCTGCCAGGATGCCAGCGTTCAGCAACCCTGCA
>CM031869.1:322264-348573 GCA_018697195.1 Certhia americana | reverse complement strand
GTGCCCTGCAGGCATTGTGCCCTGCAGACCAGTGTGCCCTGCAGACATGTGTGCCTGCAGAGCAGTTGTGCCCTGCAGTGTGCCCTGCAGTCAGTGTGCCCTGCATGCAGTGTGCCCTGCAGTGTGCTCTGCAGAACAGTGTGACCCTGCAGTGTCTCTGCAGACATTGTGCCCTGCAGTGTGCCGCTGCAGTACAGTGTGCCCTGCAGTGTGGCTCTGGCAGACAGTGTGCCCTGCAGTGTGCCCTGCAGACATTGTGCCCTTGCAGTGTGCTCTGTCAGACCGTGTGCCTGGCAGACGAGTGTGCCCTGCAGGACATGTGCCCTGCAGGCCAGTGTGCCCTGCACACAGTGTGCCCTGCAGTGTGCCTGCAGACAGTGTGCCCTGCAGGCATTGTGGCCCTGCACACAGTGTCCCTGGCAAGACAGTGTGCCCTGCACACAGTGTGCCCTGCAGAACAGGTGCCCTGCAGACAAGTGTGGCCCTGCACACAGTGTGCCCTGCGACAGTGTTCCCTGCAGTGGTGCCCGTGCAGGCAGTGTGCCCTGCACACAGTGTGCCCAGCAAGCCCCTGGCAGTGCCTCACCAGGCAGCAGGGTGGCCCCAAAGGCCGCAGAAGACCATGGGCCCAGCCAGGTCCTGTCTCGTTCATGATGTTGCCATCAGCCACCTTCAGGGGGTGCATGCACACCGTGAGTGTTTTTTTCTGCCAGATGTGGTCGAAATTGATCCCCAATTCTGCAAGATTTAACTAAAGTAACATGGATTCAATTTCCTCCCTTCCTGGCTGCCCCGACCTCGGCCTCCTACCCCATCGTGGATTCTGTGATGGATGGGCACTGGTAGGGTTGAACTGAGCCCATCCCCTCTTCCCTCCTGCTGCCTCCTACACATTCCAGCGGTCCCCGGGCTGGGAAGGTGCCGCAAGTATGCTTTGTGAGGACCCCATGGGAAGAGGCCCAAGCACGTAAGATTGTTTCCCTGTTGTGATTTCTTTCTTTGACCATGAGTCGGATCAGTTCACCTTCAGCCCAGTTCCCTGGTGCTTTTTATTTATGCAAACAAAGTACCTTTTTTTTAATAAAAAGCCCAGGGGTGAAGGTTCATGCCTTGGGGACAGAGTACGATGCTGTCTCCTCTCCGGTCCACCCAGTAACGTGAGGTTCATGTGTCATGTCACTGGGCTTGTTTATGGAGACTGAAAAATAACAGTGAAATTAGGAGCTGGAACCTGGATAATTGATCCCAGCAAGCCTGACTTAGCTGAATATCCAGCCTGGCAAGCCTGCAACACAGACCATTTCGGCTTGGCATGTGGTTTAGCATTCCTTTTTAGCAATGAAACCATTCCTGTTTCTATGTACCAACTGAACCAACTCGAGAGCACCTGCAGCCAGTTATTTCACAAAGTGGGGCAGTTACAATTATTAGTTACAACAACGAGAGTAATATTAAGGTTCTCTGTCACAAAGAGCAGGCCTCACCAGTTAACTGATTTACAATCTGGCCACAAGGAGCAGCTGGTGTAAGCAAGAAAGCACAAATTTTCCAACTGGCAGAAGCCGTGGCGAGAACAAGATCTCCATGTGACAAAAATTATCCAGGTTGAAAAAATTAAATAAAATAATCAGGTGAGCACCGCTCTCCCAGCCTAGCATTGAATCCAGGGGGCACACATTGCTAACCAACTTATTCCCCAAACTAGGAGGAGTCCTGGATTTATGCCACAGCAAAGTTATACCTTCTAGTCAGCGGGATGCTCATCCTCGAGTTATGTTGCTTCCATAAGAAACTGTGGCTAGCGTGTCAGGCTTGGAGTGGTAGCCCTGGGTGGGTTGTGTAGATACGACCTGCCCCGTGTGTAGGGGCTTATTGCTTGTGCATTCACGGCTGCAGTCATGTCAGGGGGCACAAAGCTTCCCCTGCTAGGAGTTTCGTATCCTCCATGAGTGCCTGCAAATCACAACGCGTTCCACGTTAGTGCACCCCATGGAGCTGCTGCTGGAACATCTCCTGCCAGAGGTCAAAAGCTTGTTCCAGCCAGTCATCCCAGCAAAACCAACGTCCCTCTTGGCCTAAAAAAAATCCCGACACTGGTCCCAGAGCTCCTCCAACAAAACCCCCACGACCTCACAACTATCCGCCACAGCTTACGTTACCCTAAACCAACTCTTTGGTTTATTCTTCATGTGCCAGCTACAGTCTATCCCAAGTCTAACCACAGAGATTTCCATAAACGTTTCCAAATCTTTAAACTCTGTGAAGACGCGATGATTCCTAGAATGAGGGATTCAAATGGCATTAACACTTCCTGTGTCAGCAGAGTCCAACCCTGTTGCATAATACCCTAGGCCTAGCCTTCAGGTCACAAATGGCCTGTAACCTGCGCCAGTTTCTCCAATCTCAGGGATCACACGTGAGGGATCAATCCCCTTCGACCCAGCCTTGAGGCTGGATGTATTCCCCCAGGGGCTGCCGGGATCCCCCACTGGCCACTAGGTTTGTCATCCCCAGCAACGCCATGACTCATGGCTCGCCATGCGGTCCCCGGCGTTGTCCGTGTGGCCCTCGGGCACTCACCAGCTGAAGTAGGGTCGAATCGACGAGTAGGGGAGTACGCGTACTAGGTTACTCGAGTCTCTACAACTTTGCGGTGACAGACCGATTTCTCATTTTCCCCGAAGTGAGTGACTTCAGATTGGAGGCGTGCACAAGAACTGCAGGAGTATTTCCTCTCCACAAGGGACATCCAGATCACTCATACGATTAAATTCTTCATATCACCTATCCTTAATCTTCTAACACTTGCTCTCAAATCACCAAAGAGCGTCACGTCCAACAGAGTAAATTCCTTCAGATCTCCATTTACACAGACAGTGAGGTTCAGCTCTCCTTCAAACCTAGCAGCAGGGATTCATTTCCAGAAACCAGCAACCTTTCCTGCACACGACAGACTGTCCCTAGCCATCCTAAGGAAGCCTACAGAAAAGAGTAGAGCTGCAGAGGGACTTTGAAACAAGGGCCTGAAGGACAGATAAGGGGAATGCTTTCACCAGTGGCCACATTCCGGGCTGGATGGGATTTTGGGAAGGAATCCTTTCCACCCCTGTCATGGTGGGCATCCCCTGGCACAAGGGTCCCAAGCAGCTGTGGCTGTCCCGGATCCCGCAGGCCAGCTGTACCACTGGGCAGGGGCAGTGATAGGGTGTCCCTGGCCATGGCAGATTGGGGTTCCCCCAAGTCGAGCGCCCGGGGTCCGGGCGTTACTTGTGTACGGTCGCTGCTGTAGCCGTAGGGGGCTTGCGCCTGGTCCTCCAAAGATGCTGTAACGTGGTCTGGAAAACGTCGGTGTTGAACTGTCGAACCCGACATCGCCCCCGCTCAAGAGAACACAGCGAGCGGGGTTTCCGAAGGCTACCCGACCCGGCCCGGTGGGCTCTGGTCCCCTCAGCAGAGAGTAGGGAGCGTGTAACCGCTCCCGCTCGGAGGCTCTGTCCCCGTCACACTTCCGCTCCCGGTGGGGGCTCTGTCGCCCCCTCATACCGCTCCCGGTCAGTCCTCTGGCCCCTCACAAAAGGATCCGCTCCCGGTGGGGCCTCTGTCCCCTCTATGTAACAACGCCTCGCACCGGGTGGGGCTCTGTCCCACTCACTTAGCCGGCTCGCCCGCCAGGCTTCTGTCCCCTCACAGAGGGGAGAACCTGCTCCCGCGTGGGGCTCATGTCCCCTCACAGGGGGAGACCGCTCCCGCTCAGCTCTGTCCCCTCACTTATGAGCCTGCTCCTAGCGGTGGGGCTCTGTCCCCATCACACCGCTCCCGGTGGGGCTCTGTCCCCTCCACCGCTCCCGGTGGGGCTCTGTCCCCTCAACACAAAAAAAAACCGCTCCGACTCAGGCTTGTCTGTCCCCTCACAAGAACACCGGCCCCGTTGGGCTCTGTCCCCTTCACAGGACCGGGAGGGGGGAGAGGACTCCCTGTGGGGCTCTGTCCCCTCAACAGACCTCCTCCCGGTGGGCTCTGTCCCTCACAACACGCTCCCGCTCAGGGCTCTGTCCGCTCGTGATCCCCCTCACACCGCTCCCCGGTCTCATCTCTGCCCGCTCTGGTCCCCTCACACCTCTCTGCCCCGCCGCGTCCTACCGCCACCTCAGCGCTGCGCCGGGGGCCCGGCCCTCCGCTCGGCCCCCGTCACCCTAGCCCTGGTCGGTCTGTTGCCCCGGGATCCACCGTCCGCTCCCTGCCCGGATCCCCGCTCCTTCCTTCCCCGGATCCCGATCCCGTACCTGACTGCCCGTCCCGGCCCCGCTCTCCGCCGCCGCGGCCCCTGCGACGTGTCACGGCCGCGCCTCCACTTTCCGGGACAAGCGGGGGGGGGGGGCCGCGCCCGCTCCGCGCAGTGAGCGCGCACCGGACAGCCCCGCCCCTCAGCTTTCCCGCCTACCGGGAACCGCCCCTTCACGGCGCCTCACATCTCCGCCCCTGTCCCCGGGGGGGGGGGGGCTCCGCCCCTCCCCCTCCCCTGCCTCAGCTCCGCCCCGGGAACCGGCCTCATGCCGGCCCGCCCTCAGCGCTCCCTCAGCTTCCTCCCTCTCTCAGGCTCCATCGCCTCCTCCCTCTCCATCCCTCTCTCATGCTTCCATCCCTCTCTCAGCTCCATCCCTCTCTCAGCTCCATCCCTCTCTCAAGGAGCTCCATCCCTCTATCTCAGCTCATCCCTCCCCCAGCTTCCATCCTCTCAAGCTCCATCCCTCCCAGCTCCATCCCTCTCCCATTCTCCATCCCTCTCCCGCTCCCTCCCTCTCAGCTCCATCCCTCTCTCGAGCTCCATCGCTTCTCTCAGCTCCTCCGCTCTCCTCAGCTCCATCCCTCTCTCAGCTCCATTTCCCTCTCTCAGCTCCATCCTTCTCCCATCTCCATCCCTCTCAATCCTCATCCCTCTCTCCCGTCAGCATCTCCATCCCTACTCCCATCTCCATCCTTCATCTCAGCTCCATCCCTCTCATCAGCTCCCATCCCCTCTCGACTCCATCCCTCCAGCTCGCATCCCTCTCAGACTCCATCCCTCCCAGCTCCATCCCTCTCAAGCTCCATCCCTCCCCTCAGCTCCATCCCTCCCAGCTCCATCCCTCCAGCTCCATCCCCTCCCCACTCTCATCCCTCTCCCAGCTCCCTCCCTCTCCCAGCTCCATCTCGCCTCTCAGGCTCCAATCCCTCTCCTCTCCCTCCCATCTCAGCTCCATCCCTCTCTCATCTCCATCCCATCCCAGCTCCATCCCTCTCCCCCGCTCCATCCCTCTCGTTCAAGCTCCATCCCTCTCAGACTCCTCCCTCCCTCGCTCCCTCCCTCTCTCAGCTCCATTCCCTCTCATCCTCTAGCCTCCGCTCTCTTCAGCTTCCATCCCCCTCTCAACTCCCATCCCTCCACATGCTCGCATCCCTCCCTTAGCTCCAGTCCCTCTCTCATCTCCCTCCCTCTCATCTCCATCCCTCTCCTCAGCTCCATCCTCTTCCTCTGCCGCATCTCCATCCCGATCTCTAGCTGCCATCCTCTCGCATAGCTCCATTCCCTCCCAGCATCCACCCCTCTCAGCTTCCACCCTCCCTCATCTCCCTCCCTCTCAGCTCCATCCCTCTCTGATCTCCCATCCCTCTCTCCTCCATCCCCTCTCTCATCTGCCCTTCCCTCTCCCATCTCCACCCCTCTTCGAGCTCCATCCCTCCCTCAGCTCCATCCCTCCCAGTCTCCCATCCCTCTCACTCCACTCCCTCTCAGAGCTCCATCCCTCTCAGCTCCATCCCCTCCCATCTCCATCCCTCTCAGCTCCATCCCTCTCAGCTCCGAGGATCCCTCTCACTCATCCTCTCAAGCTTCCATCCCTCTCTCAGCTTCCATCCCTTCCCTCAGCTCCTCCCTCTCTGACTCCATCCCTCTCTCACTCCAGCCCTCTCAGCTCCATCCCTCTCTTCAGCTTTTTCCCATTTTCCCTCTCTTCATCTCCAATCCTCTCGAAGCTCATTCCCTCTCAGCTCCATCCCTCCCAGCTTCCATCACCTCTCCGCTCCACCCTCTCACTCCATCCCTTTCTCAGCTCCCATACCCTCTCATCTCCATACCTCTCTCATCTCCATCCCTCTCAAGCGCCATCCCTCCCATCTCCCCTCCCTCTCTCACGCTCCATCCCTCTCTCAGCTCCATCCCTCTCTCATCTCCATCCCTCTCTCACTCCATCCCTCTCTGCGCTCCATCCCTCTCCTCAGTCTCCCTCCCTCTCAGCTCCATCCCTCTCTCAGACTCCATCCCTCTCCCAGCTCCATCCTCTCAGCTCCATCCCTGCCCCCGCTCCATCCCTCTCACAGCTCCATCCCTCTCAGCTCCATCCCTCTCATCTTCCATCCTCTCCCCAGCTCCCTATCCCTCTCACTCCATCCCCTCTCAGCTCCATCCCTTTCTCAGCTTCCATCCCTCCTCAGCTCCATCCCTCCTCTCAGCTTCCATCCCTCTCCCATCTCCATCCCTCTCAGTCCATCCCTCCCCCTAGCTCCATCCTCTCTCATCTCCATCCGCTCTCTCCTCTCCATCCCTCTCTCAGCTTCCATCCCTCTCTCAGCTCCATACCCTCTCCTCCATCCCTCTCTCATCTCGCACCCCTCCCTCATTCTCCATCCTGCTCTCAGCTCCATCCCTCTCAGCCTCCATCGTCCCTCAGCTCCATCCCTCCCTCAGCTCCATCCCTCCCTCAGCGTCGCATCCCTGCTGCCGCTCCATCCTCTCTCATCTCCATCCCTCCCATCATCTCCATCCCTCTCCCAGCTCCATCCCCTCGCATCTGCCATCCCTCTCCCAGCTCCATCCCTCTCCTCTCCTCCTCTCAGCTCCCACCCTCAGCCCCGCCCTCCCTCGGCCCAGCTCAGCCACGACGGGTCCGGTGTGGCTCAGTGCATCTCCTTCCCTCCCTTTCCTACCTCCAGGGAAATATTTTCCTGTGGCCAACGCGAAAGAAAGCTTTGCTAGAGCTGTGAATCTTCTTGTCTTTATTCCAGGACTGTTTGCCCACCCCTCCCAAAATAAAACTGCAGTACCTGGGAATGCGGGGGAATTGAGGAACTGGCGCTGTGCAAACCCTCTCAATGAGAAAAGCTCCTTTTAGTGTCCACTCACAGTTTATTCCCCCCAGGGCTGGGCACAAGGATTTTAGCGGACATTAGAAGCCTGTTAATTAGGATTTATTTTTATTAACTCTCCCATGTCCCAGAGCTGAGCACAGCGACCATGCTTTGCTGGCTTGGGTGGGCTTTGAGGTGGCCGTCACGAGAATCCCAGCTGAGGAATTGTAGTTGAAACTTTCAAATGAGCTGAGTCAGGACGGCTGCTTTACCCTTGTTTTACCCCTCTCTGAAGGTGATGAGGTTCAGCACAGTCTCTGTGCTGTGTATGATGTACTCAGAGCTCTGGCAGCCTCCTGGAGCTGAGCACCAGCCATGGGGGTACGACAGATTCCACAGGCCATGTTCTGCATTAAGTGTGTGTATATTGTATGTGCATGTTTTTCCCTTATTTTTTTGGATTCATTTTGGCTCAGGACACAGTTACAGTCATTTTGTTACAACCTTGTGTATGTAATCTGCTGGTGAAATTACTGTATTTAAATTGCAGCCCTGTTCCAAGCCTCACCTGCACAGCAGATCTGATGTTCTGACTCCACGGGACTGCTGAGAACAGTTCCTGTGTCCCTTTGTTGAGCTGAATGGAGTAACAGTGGAGAGTTCCAGCCACGGGAAACAGAGCTCAGTAACTGTGCCCTGAGCTGCTTCATGCAAATTTAGGAGAATTGGTGTTGGAAGGCTGCCAGGATGCCAGCGTTCATGCAAGCCCTGCATCTGATGGCTGTGGCTTAGTGCCCCTCTGCTGAGCTGTGTGACTCGCTGCAGCTCACTGGGCAGGGAAATGAGACCCAAATCCAGGCACTGGGCTGTGTAATTGGGATCTGCTGGGGAGACGCTGTTTGCTGAGAAATCCGTTTGGGTTTGCTCAGATTGTTCGAGTTTCCTGGCGGTTTCGGTGGAGCTTTGGTTAATGAGCTCTCCCTGCAGCAGCGCTGCAGGGAATCACGTGTGGGGTGGATGTCGGGGCAGGGGGATGCTCCGACACAGCCCTGCCATCAAGGGGAGGTGTTTTGGGGAAGGACAGTCCCAGGGCTGCCTGGAGCTGCAGCCTGGGAGGCACCAAACCCCAGGAATTGTCCCTTTGCAGCTCCAGCTGCACCGGGGGCTCCCACACAATGCCAGAATCCCACACTGCTTAGAGGGGAACAGCACCTTAAAATTCATCCCATCCACAGCCCAGATTGCTCCAGGCCCCTCCTGGCCTTGAACATCACCCAGACGGGAAATTTGGGGTTGCAAGAGACCTTGAAATAGCACCAGGCTGGGAAGAGTCAAAGTACTCATGAAAGTACTCAGTGCATGGGCTACACACTGCTGGGGTCATGATAATGCTACCAGAGCTTTGTTATAGCTGTAATGTTAAAAAACACACTACAATTACACCAGTGTTAATAACAGGATAATTTGAATCAGACTGAGAATAAAAGTACTATTCAAGGAACTTTGGAGGAATGGCAGGATGAGGGAAGGGAGAGGAGGAAGATGTCTGCTGAAAGAGGCCTTGTTATGGCAGAACTTGAGAGGGAGGAAGGGAAGTGCTTTGCAGAAAGACGACTGAAAAAGCGATTTTTGTTTGATTTTAATCCTCGATTGCTGCTGTGTCCATGAGGTCTCTGCCTGCCTGCACGTGCTGGCTCTCTTGCAGGGTCAGAGCTGTTTGTGTAGCAGATTGCTTTGTTGAACAGTGGCCATGGAATTCCAAAGGAGTTGTCAGCACACATATATCAATTATTCCCCAGAATGTCCCCTGATGTGCAGTGATTGATATGGAGATCACAGGAACACGATTCCCTCGTACTGGCAGCTTTTGGAAGGCTCAGCCCCGGTGCTGTGCCTGTGCTGTGGCTTTGCTGTTCCCCAGAAGGAGCAAAGGGTTTCCTGTGCAGGAGCTGTGACCCTTCTGTGTGTGATGCACGAGGACAAAGAGCGATGCCGTGTCTCCATCTGAGCCTTGCTCTGAGCCTGTGCTCATCCTGAGCAAGCAGGGAAAGCTGCTCTTCCCCTTTGCTTGTTTGGGATGAAAATACATTATGCACTTGAGTTATGAATAAAAGATCAAGGGCAAATCTGTGTAATGCTTTACGCTGTGAATAAACCCGCCTGCACGGCACTCACGCTCTTTGCTGGAAGATCCTTTCTCGGGACACTGAGCCATTTAGTGTTGCTTTATGCTTTTTCTTCCAAGTGAAACATTTGTTAGGGCTTCCCATTCGCACGTACCGCTGGATTTGAGCAGATGAGAATTTCCCTGTGTGTAATTCACACTGCTGGATCAGGGGATAATCTCTGATTTAGCTCGGTATCGCTTGATTCTGCCTGGCTTCCCTCGCAGGGAGCTCAGACTCTGGAGCTGGGTGATGGGAAGGATACAGCCCTGCTGCAGAGCTGGCTGGGTTAGAGGGCTGGAACTCGCAGGAATCTGGCATTGGTTCCTCCCAGGCTCTGTTCTTTGCCGTGGGTTCAGGCTGGATTGGCAATCCTGTGTGGCAGCACCAGTGCAGGACACGGTTCCTGCCCCCCAGGAAAACCACTGGCCCTCACTGTAGACCCAGCCCAGACATTTCCATGTTCCTCTGCCCTGCCACCATCCTCAGACACTGAGACCCTCTCCTCACTGCCTGGATGGATGGCCTTCTGCCCTTGGAAACATTGCCTGGGCTCAGTGCTGGGACACGAGCCTGCTGAGAAGCACAGAACATGACAGGGAACAGGGCTGGAGGATCCTTAGGTGACACCTTGAAGCTGTTCCTGAATCAAAGTGCACGCCTGGGACTGGAAGTGCTGTTCTTCCTTTCTTCCTTTCTTATTGTAACTCTTGTGTGTAAAAATCACACAGAGTGAAGAAACTTCTCGTGTGGCTTTAGGTGGAATCTTCTGTCCAAAATCCAACTTGGTTGTATTTTTACCTCAGAATCACTACTTCAGTTTCTGCTGCTTTCAATTGCTCCTTCTCCAAGCACCTCAGAGCTCCTGTGTTGTTGCTGATAAACAGTTTCTACATTTCTCACTATGTGTGGGCAACTCGATTTGGATTTCCAGCCTGTGTGTTTCCTGTGGAGATGGGAGGTGATGCACACACACAAACACAAACAAACACACACACACAAACACACACACCCTCTGCTACTCCAGCCCAGGTAATGCTGCCCTTCCTTTCCAGCACTCATTGCTGCTGCTTTTCCAACACCTATTTCTAACACCCACCAAATTCAATAAAGTCAGTTGTTCCATGATTTCCTGAAATGCCACTTTAGCACTTTGTCAGAAGGAATGACCTCAAACCTGTGAATGATGTCACAGCATTCATGGCCTGGCTTTCAGCACAGCTGTGCTGGGACTTTTGGAACATACACTTTAAGCTCAGGTTAAATTTTCCCTTGCCTGTGCTAAAAGTTATGAAGGCATCTGTCAGAAGTGAGAAGTGCTTCATCCTCCTCCCTTTGATGGATGCTGTTTTTCTCTTCCATCAGAACTGTAGTTGCTCCTCGGTGTGGTCCTGACACATATTTTACATTTAGGTCACCATGGTTTTGGCCCAAATTTTAAAGTTTCACTCTCTCAGGCTGCATTTTGATGGATTTGGCCCATGGCTTGTATTTAGCTGGGGAGCATTACGTGATGCTTTTACTACTGAAGTCATTTCATCGAAGGAAATTGTGTTACAGTGAAATGATTGGAATGTCCCGTGTAAAGAAATAAAAGCAGGTGCTGAATTGCTTTCATTATTATTTGAAAAGTGCAGATGCATTTCTAAAGCTGTTGTGATTAAAATTCTAAGGTTTTTGTTCTTTTCAAAAGGCAATTCTGATGATAATGTTTCAAAAAGACTTTGAGCTTAGAGCTGTCTGTACTGGCTAATCACACGGAGTCAGTGCCTGATGCTCAGCAGAGCCTGTCAGGAGTCCCAGGTGTTGATAACTCGTTGTGCCCCATTCATTGAGCACCCCCGTGGGGTCCTGACCCCCCAGAGCAGCTCAGCCAGGCTGGGGTCCCCCCCGCCCCGGGCTGGGGCCATCCCAAACGCTCCCTGCTGGGCTGAGCACCATCAGTTCTTACTGGGAGAGGGAACTGGGTATTCAATCCTTGCCAATATGGCACCCCCGCCTCTATGAAAATGGATTTTAATTAGATTGCAGCAAATGAGCTCGCATGGACAAGTGAAATATTTGCAAAAGCTGATGCAATTCTCCCTGTTTTGAACAGGGACAGCACTGTCACTCCCAGAGGCAGCTGCTGTTCCCTCTGGCTGGTCATGCAGATGTTAAATCCTGGCTGCACCAAGCTCTTAAAAAAGTAATGAAGACATTTAAGTGAACATGATCTCACATCCCACCTTTAAATCCTCGGTGCAGGAGGCATGGAGCACTTGACCTGCACTGCTTCAGCTGCTCTGCAGAGCCACGAGGGCAGGACACAGGGCTTGGGCTTTTCTCTGAGGGACAACCAGCACACCCTGCAGTAGCACCAGATTCTGCTGGGATGCAAACAAGGATCCTGAAGTGACAGACAGACTCTGCTCAGGAGTGCAGCAGTTGCTTCAGAATTAAAGAATTAAAGTAAAAATCAAGTGTTTGATTAACTGTTCAGCTTTCAGATTTAATTTGAAAAGTCTGTAGGTACACAAATAATGATTTTATGTCTTAGACTTGAAAATTATTCTTTTGGGCTATTTCCTGTTAAATTATGGCCATATTTTCAGGAGAATCTCACTGAAGTGTCTGCAGCCTCAGGTGATCAGAGCATGGTACTAATACAGCAAGGTTGTGGATTCAATCCCCGTGTGGACCATTTACTTTAGAGCTGGACTCCGTGATCCTCGACCCTTCCAACTCAGAATATTCTGTGAATCTGTGAATTCAAGTGCAGTCAGCAAAATCTACCCCTGCATGGTGACTCCATCACACAGAGACTTCACTCTAAAGCTTTTGGTCACCGTTTGAGTAAAAGATTTTCTTTCCTCGTGTGTTTATCATTCCAGAAGTGGTGTGAGCCGGCACAGGGCTGTGCTGCCCCGTTCCCGAGGATGCCTGGCGGTGTGGGATGCTCCGGGGAGCCTTTCCTGCCTCTGCTCCGCTGGGTTTCGGCTGCCGCCAGGATCCCTGCCGCTCTCCCCGGGCCGAGCAGCGGTCACGGACACGAGGTGGCGGTGCCGGCGCGCCCGCGGCTCCTCCTGTTACAGCCCCACAAGTAAAGCGGGTCCTCCGCACCTCCGGAGCCGCCCCCGGTCCCTCCTCCTCCCTCCCGCACCCCGCGGCCGCTCCCCTCCCTGCCGGCTCCGGGGAGATGAGGAGCGGCGGCTGCGGGAGCGAATCCCGGTCCTGCCCGGCAGCCTTCCCGGGATCCCCCGCTCCGCCTCCCGCAGCACCGGCGGGGACCCCGCGGAGCCGGGACAGGCACGTTGTGGGCTGGCAGGGGATGGGAGCTGCCGGCAGAGGGGACGGAGCGGGAGGGAGCGCACGGCATCCCGAGCGGTGAGCAGCGGGCACCGGCGGGGCGGGCACCGGCACTGTCCGCGGTGCTGCCGCTGTCCGCGGTGCTGCCCGGTGCTGGCTGTGCCCGGCTGTGCCCGGCTGTGCCCGGCTGTGCCCGGCTGTGTCCGGCCGTGCCCGTGTCCGGCCGTGCCGCTGTCGGGCGCTGCCCGCTCACGGCTCTGCCCGGTACCGGTTCGGGACGCCGGTTCCCATCCCGGCCCGACTCCTTTAAGATGATGCAATCGGTGTTGTGCTCCTCGCTGCCGACCCCGCGCGGCTGAGCGGAGCCCGGAGAGCGCAGCGGGGCGGAGCGGAGCGCGGATCGCGGATCGCGGAGCGCGGAGCGGCCCCGGCGGTGCCGGCGGTGCCGGTGGGGCCATGGGGGAACCGCCGGCCGCGCTGCCACCGCGGGAGCCACCGGAGCCCGGCAGTGCCTAGAGCAGGCTGCGGGCTTTCTGCAAGTCATCGGGACCGCCGGGTGCACCGCCGGGTGCGCCCCCGCTGCCCTCCCGCTCCCCCAGCCCAGCGCATCCACTCGGGAATTTCATTTATTTATTTATTTATTTATTTATTTTCCTCTGCCGTGCTCTGTGTACTGGTTTCCTCGTCACCCCGCCACGGTTAACTTCCCTGTGACTCGGTTTAACACTTGAGACCTCCGTGGATGCTGCTAAGAGCGCTTCTCTTGCCTTTGCTGTCCCTTGCCGGGATCGGATTCACGCTACCCGGACCCTGTGTGCCTGTTTGTGTGTTCTGAGTGTCTTGACATTTTGGTTTTCTTTACAAGAGCTGTACGTTAATTGTAACCAAGGTAAGACTCCCCGTTCTTGTTCCCTCACGTGCATGTCTAATGTAGATGTTTCTTTAGAGATGAAGTATGCAGTTGCTTTTAAACAGTGGAGTCATATTGTAGCCCTTCCATTGATGAATACTTGTGAAATAGAAGCGTAGAACTTGCCAAAAAAACCCAGACCTATTTAGCTTGGCTTTACAAACTGCTCTGCTTTTCTCTGTTGCAGCAGCTGTGATGCTTAGAAGGGTAATTTGTGCCTTATTTGTTTTCCCTTTTCACAGACCTGTGAATGACCATAGGCTTGGCTTGACCTTGATTTCGATGGCTTTGTTGGAAGATCTGATGATGTGATTGCATGTCATGAGGTGATTGCTCTCCAGCCTCCGTGGCTCAGTGTATGAACCACTTCTGCCTCACAGTCACTCATGGACAATTCAGATTTTTCTTTTAAACAGTTCTTTTGGCTCTTTTTATTTTACCACTTCTCTTTTCCCCCTCGTTTCTCCTTCATGTTGGGAGCCTTATCCTACTGTCTGATGTGATTGATAGTGCTGCTTCTCTGTGCTGCTGATTTCCAGTTTAAACTACAATGGCTCTAAGTGGTAACTGCAGGACTTACCTTCCTGCTCGGGAGCAGGGGTCGGGGCTGCACTCCTTCCCCGAGGTGGTGGAGCTCAACGTGGGCGGCCAGGTTTACTTCACTCGCCACTCCACCTTGGTTGGCACCCCTCACTCCCTGCTCTGGAAAATGTTCACCCCAAAGAGAGACACAGCCAACGATCTGGCCAAGGACTCCAAGGGCAGATTCTTTATCGACAGAGATGGTTTCCTTTTCCGCTACATTCTGGACTATCTCAGGGACAAGCAAGTGGTTCTGCCTGACCACTTCCCAGAGAAGGGAAGGCTCAAGAGGGAGGCTGAGTACTTCCAGCTCCCGGACTTGGTCAAGCTCCTGACCCCCGAAGACAACAAGCAAAGCCCTGACGATTATTGCCACAGTGACTACGAAGAGGCGTCCCAGGGCAGTGACACCAGAATCTGTCCCCCCTCGCTCCTACCGCCCGACCGCAAGTGGGGATTCATCACCATCGGCTACCGCGGCTCCTGCACTATCGGCAGGGACAGCCAAGCAGATGCCAAATTCAGGAGGGTCCCGAGGATTTTGGTTTGTGGAAGGATTTCTTTGGTCAAAGAGGTTTTTGGAGAAAGTTTGAATGAAAGCAGAGACCCGGACAGGGCTCCAGAAAGGTACACCTCCAGGTTTTATCTCAAGTTCAAGCACCTGGAGAGGGCTTTTGACATGTTGTCCGAGTGTGGATTCCACATGGTGGCCTGTAACTCCTCGGTGACGGCTTCTTTCGTCAACCAGTACACAGACGACAAGGTCTGGTCCAGCTACACCGAATACGTCTTTTACCGTAAGTACCGACGGCGTGGGGATCGGCGGAGCTCCGGCCGCTCCCCGCCGCTGCCCGAGCGTTCCCGCAGGCTCGGCCGGGGGCAGATGCGGGGCACACACCTGGAGCTGTGCAGGTGAAGGGGGCTGAGCTCGGCGGGCAGGGCCTGGCTAGGTGGCAGCACAGACTGCCGAAAGCTCCCTGCCTGTGCCCGGAGGACGCGGTGCCTCTGGCGCTGTAAATCAGCGCCTCGCACGCTGCCCGGGACGTGCGGGACACAAAGCGAGGGTGCAAACAGAGCGAAATCCGTTACGGAAATCCTCCGGCTGGGATTCACTTTGCAAAGGTAATAGCGGCTTGGTAATCATCAGGCGCAGGCAGCCAAGCCATCTGTCAGCAGCGCTGCCACCGAGGGGGAAACGCGGTTCCATCCCTCTGGCCGCATTTCAGCGGGGCCCTCTCCGAGGCAGCTGCTGTGCTCTGGAATGAGGGCTCAGAGCAGAGAGGGGCAGGGGCTGGGCCTCGTTACACAACAGGCCCCTGGAAAAGCCAGTGTCCTCTCCGGGAGGAGCGTGTGCCCTGCTTCCCGCAGGCACATCGGATCCACGGCGCTCCGCCGCTCTGAGCCGCCAGCGCTCCAGGGCTCATTAAGTTGGGAGCTGATAGCCAGGTACAGGCTGGTTACCAATGGTAACACCGGGGGAAGCTGGGGCTCTGAGTCGCCAGCAGAAATCCGTTCCACAACTGCTGTGCCAGAACACTTGAGAGGCTCACGAGGCTGTCTCCATTTTCATTTGAGGAGGATGAAGGGTGGAACAATTGCCCCGTCCATCAGTGCAGCCAGCTGCTGATCTGGCTTGGGACAGAGGGACAGAGGGACAGGGGGACAGAGGGACAGGGGAGACTAGAGGGAGAGAGGGACAGAGGGACAGGGGGACAGAGGGAGAGAGGGAGAGAGGGGACAGAGGGACAGGGGGGGCAGAGGGACAGGGGGACAGAGGGACAGGGGGACAGAGGGACAGAGGGGCAGAGGGACAAAGGGACAGAGAGACAGATGGACAGGGTGACAGAGGGACAGGGGGACAGGGGGACAGAGGGACGGGGGGACAGAGGGGCAGAGAGGCAGAGGGAGAGAGGGACAGAGGGACAGAGGGACAGAGGGACAGAGAGGCAGAAGGACAGAAGTAAAACGCAGAGCTGCTGCCCTGGGTGTGGTGCTCACAGTGAGCAGGCTCCTGGCGGGGGGAGCTGACAGAAGTTTGTGATTGAAGATGTATCAGGAAGTGAACAGTTCGGGTGTAATTCCGTGGATTCAGCGCCATCTACTCTTGTGTGGGGCTCAACAGGCAGCCCTAATCTGCTTATGCAATGAAGCTTAAGTTAGCATCCTGAAAAGCCATCTGGGTTTTTGACATCTGTAGATTTACTTAAAATTAGTTTTCTAGCTGGATTTCTTAGCAAAATAGTTCTAAGGTCATGGATCCGCTTATATTCCGACAGGGGTAGATTATTTGTGTTATTAAGAAGCTTCTGCTCGAAATTACAGTGTCTTGTACAAGTTCTAGGAGGAGAATTAATGTAGGTAAAGGAATGGATTAGACCAAATTGTGCTGGCATTTATATTTAAAATAAGGAAAAATGTAAGTTCTTTATGGGCACAATGGTCTCTGCTAATTGAAGAGAAGATGAACGTAGGTTTTCCCTGAATTAGCAAACACAGACTCCTGGTTTTCATTTCTCAAGTTTTTACCTTCAAGGATTGCTCACTGCTCCCACATCACTACAGCCAGGGTAGGGACAAGAGAAGAGGTGCTGTAGAAATTTTGGAGAATCAAAGTCCATAGCAGGTGTCACAAAATCTTCTCTCATCAGTGAAATCCAACTGAAGCTCTTGGAAAGATTGCTATCCAGTTCAGCAGGCTTTGAATTTGGCTCTGGTTTTGTGGGGTTTTGACACTGATACAGTTTCAGAGGTGGATTTTTCAGAGGGTCCTTCCCTAGGTAAAAGCCAAAGCCAGATGATCCTTTCTTGTCCCAGCCTGAGGGGTTCAGTTCTGCCCGGTGCTGCTGCTGCTGCCATGGAGCTCCAGCTCCACACCCAGGGCTGGCTGCAGCTGCTACACTGGACAGCAGGCTCCAAAATTCACCTGGAGCAAAGGAATTGCCTCTCCAAATCTCCTGAAATAATTTCATTCCAATTGTCCCAAAGCTGAAACTTCGAGGACCGATAAAATTGACATCTGGCTTTGTAGTGGAACATGGCATCTCCTCTGCAGCTGCTTAGCCATAATTATTTATTTAGATGCTGCCAACTGTGTCTATGTAAGCATTAATCCATCAAGCTGCTGAGAGCAGGTTAATGGGCCTGAACCTGGCAGGTGTCTAACACAACTGGGGAGGCAGAGGCAGGGGTGGTCCTTGCAGGGCTGCTCAGGAAAGGCCTGTTGGAGGAAATCTTCCTAGCTGGAAAAACATGAGTAGTTCTGAAGAAGGGAGAATGGAGGGAGGAACAGTGTTTCAGTGCTCCACATACATTGTATGCTCCAAATAGCACCGGGGAGGTAAATGCCTGTGGTTGGCACGAAGAGAAAGAACATTTTTCATGTGCAAATCCATCTGAAAGAGGCTGAGATGGAGCAGAGGGGATGTGGGCTGAGCAGCAATCACACGGGTACAGCGTGTGCTGGCAAAGCATTGCACCATCAATATTGCATGGCCTGCAGTGCCCCAAACACTGCACCGTCAATATTGCATGGCCTGCAGTGCCCCCAAACACTGCACCATCAATATTGCATGGCCTGCAGTGCCCCCAAACACTGCACTGTCATTATTGCATTTCCTGCAGTGCCCCCAAACATTGCACCATCAATATTGCATTTCCTGCAGTACCCCAAACTCTGCACTGTCAATAATTCATGGCCTGCATTGCCCCCAAACATTGCACTGTCAATATTGCATGGCCTGCAGTGCCCCAAACACTGTACCATCATTATTGCATTTCCTGCAGTGCCCCCAAACACTGTACCATCATTATTGCATTTCCTGCAGTGCCCCAAACACCGCACTGTCAATAATTCATGGCCTGCAGTGCCCAAGCACAGGGCACAGCTGGGCTGCTGCTCACAGCAGGTGAGGGGGGTAGAGCTGAGGAGCTGCTTGTGCATTCCTTACATTTTCTACTGGCTATGGATGGATTTCTGACCAGAACCATTTTGTGGTTCCTCCCCCCCCCACTATTGCTTCAATGATCTTAAAGCAGAACCTCATCTCCAAACTGTCTCATTTTTGAAGGGGGTGAGCAGCCTCTGCTTGGGTGTTCATTTTTACCTGTTTTCAGCCTTTATGATGTGATGAACTGGAAGCGTGTCCTCGAACATCTGGTGCTGGTGGTGCTGGGGACAGGGGCTGTGACATTAACCAGGCTGGCTCAGCCCTCCATAGCCTGGCCCTGTTCCTGGGCTGTGGCAGCACCGTGCTGTTCTCCACCACACCCCACAAATCAGCACTCTGCCTCCTTCCAGTGCCACAGCTCTGCCAGTTCTGGGGCTGCCAGGAGAGCAGAACAGCAGTGAGAGCAGGGACAAAGCCTGAGCTTCTGCCAGCAGCACCGTGACACAGCAGGATGTGTGTGCCTGAGCCTGTGGGACAGCTGGGACCTCAGTGACATGGCCAGGGATGGCATGGCATGGCATGAAACTGCCTGCCAGCCCCACCTGACGTGGCTATTGCCCCAACTCCCTGGAGCCACGTCCCTGCTGTCTCTGAGCAGGGCTGACAGTCAGCACGGTTGGTGTGATTTGGTGGAGCCTTTCCTTGCACTGGCCCCTTCACAGCTGCACACAGGGAGCAGCCCAGGCACCTGCAGATGTGCAGAGGAAACTGTGAGACGTTGCTGGTGCTGTGGCTCTGAAAGCCAAAAAAGGATGAATGATGTTCCTGCAGGCTCTGTGCTGGCTCTGCTGACTCTGGGAGCCTGTGGGTGTTGGGGCCTCACCTTGCTCTGTGCAGGACTGGCCAGGTGTGCCTGGGAGCTGCTGGCAGGAGGCTGGTGTGCAGAGATGTTTGTGAAGTAGGCTTCAGAGTATCCTGGGATAAACAGATGAATCCTCTTGGGTGGGGATGTGCAGCAGGAAGCAGAAATGTCAGGCGATATTCCCCAGTGCCTGTCCGTTGGACACGATTCCCTGGGATAATCCTGGTGTCTGTTTTACAAGAGGATCCATTGGGGATTGCTGCAGCCAGCTGGGGCCTGTCACTGTGCATGTGTGCCTGAGCTAAAGGATCCCATACTGATGTGCCTACCACTGACTCATAAATTCACCGTGTGGCAGAAATTTGACTCACAGAACGGAGCAGTCTTTGCACAGTGACACCCACAGCTGTGCTGTCAAACGGGCAAGATGTGGGAGAGGAACATCACCCAGTCCTCTTTAAACCAATATTGTCACATGATCCAGGAGCTGCTTCTGTCTGGTTTGAAATCAGTGAAGATCAAAATGACCCCAAAGCGAGCAAAATGAAGTCTAATCCAATGAATAATGCAAGCTTCTTCCCCGTTGGCAGGAGATGTTTCTGTTTCCAGGTAATTATTGTCATCATCGAGGCCTCTGGTCCCTGTTGCCAAAGCAAACCCTCTCACCAGGGTGATCATCTGCAGGTGGTGGGGCTGCAGCCAGCCAGGTCTGGCAGTTTGTTCATGGCTGAAGGACCTTCCTCTGAGCTTTTCTGTTCTCCCACTTTGTCAGGGCAGACTGAGAAACCTGTGCAGTTGTTGATTAGAGTTACTCCCTAGTTGAGAATTGCTGTTATTTATTGCAAACCAGTTGTGTCAAATCTGATTGTCAGATTAGGCCAAGAATCTGCTGCTCAGACTCTTGTAAGCACAGCGAAACTTTTCGGAAGTGTTGGTTGGATGTAGAGCTCAGAGTTCATTCTAACCACGGCAGGTGACGTTGAGGAAGCAGTGAGGGTGGCTTTGGCTCCTGGCCTGCCTCTGCCCAGTGCCCACTGGTACCCCTGACCCTCAGGTGTCACCTTTATGGACTGCCATGTCTGTGTCCCCAGCTGTCCCCTGCTCCAAGCACCATGGGGATGGGAGCCTCCCTCTGTCCCAGCAGCTGGACAGCAGCCAGGCAGGCTCCTGCCAAGGATGAGCCTTGTCTCTCTGTCCCTCTGTCCATCTGTCCCTCTGCCCTTCTGTCCCTCTGCCCCTCTGTCTCCCTGTCCCCTTGTCCCCCTCTCCCTCTCTCTCTCTGTCCCTCTCTCCCCTTGTCTCCCTGTCCCTCTGTCCCTCTATCCCTCTCTCTATCTATCCCTCTATCTCTGTAACCCTCTCCCTATGTCTCACTGTCTCTCTGTCCCCCTGTCTCTCTGTCCCTCTGTCCCCCTCTCTGTCCCTCTCTCTCCTTGTCCCCCTGTCCCTCTGTCACCCTCTCCCTCTGTCTCTCTGTCCCTCTGTCCCCCTCTCTGTCCTTCTGTCCCCTTGTCCCCCTGTCCCTCTGTCCCCCTATCCCTCTATCTCTCTGCCCCTCTGTCCCTCTATCTCTCTGCCCCTCTGTCCCACTCTCCCTCTGTCTCTCTCTCCCTCTGTCCCTCTGTCCCCCTGTCCCCCTGTGCCGTGTCTCTGGGGACAGAAGCCACTTTGTTCCTGCAGAGCAGCTTGTGTCCTGCAGTTGGTGTTGCCCTCCCTTGCCAAGCTGCCAGGAGGGCAGTGTGCCAGGGGCACTGCAAACACCCGGTGGGGAGCCCGGGCCAGGCTGTGGGCACAGGCTGTGGGCACATCCTCGCTGTCCCCAGCCACCAGTGCTGGGCACAGCCTCACCCTGGAACCTGCAGTGCTGCTGCTGCTCTGTGATCCAGAAAAAGACCTTAACGACTAAAGGATTAACCAAAGAGAGCTGGAATTTAGGGAGGGGAGAAGAAAATAAAAAATCAGTGTATTTGTCAGCGCAGCCTTGAGCTGGCTGTTTGCCAGGAGCAGCTCCGGGTGCCAGAGCCTGAGTGGGGAGCTGAGCAGGGTTTGCTGTGCCAGGGAGGGGCTGTGACCATCAGGAACACTGAGGAACCCCAGCAGCCCCTGCTGCAGCTCCTCCAACCTGCTGAACTCTGTCCCTTTTCTGCTGAAATGTCGCTCTGGGTCTCAGGGAAACAGAATCCCAAAGAGTGAAGGAGTGTAAATAAGAAAACACAACCCAAGATTGGCTGTTCAATAAATACCAGCAACATATTGTGCACACAGACAAACACTTCCTTGCAGCAGGTTGGGTTTTTTCTGTCCAGCCATCCTGGATTTGTTTAATTTTGTAACCGCAATATTTTCTCAGTTTCTCCTCTTTTTTTTTTTCTTTTCGGCTTTTCAAGTTCAAGGCTAACCTACAATAAATATGGAGACACAAAGCAAAATCTAAATTACATCTTTGCACACAGAAAGAAGAACCCCTTTTTCTTTGAGCTTCCTTGCTCAAAATTGAATTTTTTTTTTTTGTGAAGGAAGAAAATAGACTAATGTGCTTTAGGCTTGGTGGAATCACTTCAATTGTCACTGAGGAGTAAAGCTGCCTGAGCTGGCCAGAGCCATGAATCCTGTGGCAGCGATTCCCCAGTGATTTTCAGCTGTACTAAAATTAATTCTGGAGTTAGAAAGTTAATTAACTCAAACATTGCTGCCATTATTGGGCCTCCTAATGCTGCCCCCAGTGTTTAAGGGGCAGTGTGGCTGGAGGCACCTTAGGAGGGTGGAGTTTGGGTGATTTGGGAAGCACTGAACCCCTGGAATGTCCCCCTGAGGACTCAAGTGTGAGACGAGCTCAGTGCCTGAGGTGTCCCCTCCTGGCTGAGTGCAGGAGCCTGGCCTTAGCCCAGGTTCTATGATTTGTGGAAGGAATGTTCCTTGGACTGATTGTCCCCTGGCTTTATCTCTGCTGGGCTCAGTAAATGAAATAGGGAATGCCCAGCAGAGAACTGGGTGGGCAGTTTTCCTTCGTTTGCCCAGAGAATCTGGCTAAGCCAGCTGTCCAGTAGTGTTTGTAGCAGAGGGAAAAGTCTGGAGCTGTTAGAATTGTTTTGCATTTCAGCAGCTGCTCCAGGCTGTGTGGAAATGCCCATAAATGTAAATTGGTCAATTGGAGGGTGACCCTGCTGACCCCTCTCTATCGACTCCCACTCATGTCCTTCCCATCCAGGAGCTGTTCATACATCGCTTGTGTTACAAATTTCCCTGCACTGCCTCTCAATCTCCTAACGACATGATTAACGATTTCCACCAGCTCATTGATTAGCTGTTAGGGCAGCTAAAAAAATTCCTCTACCAGAAGCAAAGTGAGGAGAACTGTGGCCATCCTGGTTTGCAATCCATCCCGGAAATCCTGCTGCTGTGATGTTGGAAAGTGAGCACAGCACCCCCAAACACTCAATTCCAAAGAGCAGGATGATCCTGAGCTTTGGGGTGTGCTCCTAGAACAGCCTGGAGGGAGCAGCAGCCTGAGATCCACCCTGGATCTGAGCTGGGAACAGACCCAGCACTGCCCTCCTGCCTTCAGGCTTTGGCCAGGGCCTCAAAGTCAAGTTTAAAGAAAAAAAAAAAAAAACCCTCTGCATATTTTGGAGGAGACTCATTTCAGGACTTCAGATTGAATTTCCATCAAACTGAAACAGAGTGTATTTTTATAGCGGAATTGAACCAGGCTGAAATAGAACCCAGTGGAACATGCTGATTTTCACTGAATTTTGCACTTTAAATATTTTCAAAGCCAAAAACTCCAAGCAAAGCTTCAGTGAGGAAAGACCACACCACCAGAGAGCTTGGGAAAGTGTTTGTGCTCCTACAAAGGGAATGGCACTGATGTCTCTGAGCTCAGAGCTCTCACTGGTGTGGGCAGCAGTGAAGGATTTCAGAGGCTGAGCCCGAGGCTCAGGGGGCTTATTGCAAATCTGCCCTTTGATGCTCCTATAAAAATGTGATTTTTTTTGACCACCACTTACCCTAAATCTACTACCAGGACCCTAGATGGGGCTTTCATGGAAAGAACTGGAACAGAATTTTCTCTCCCAGTGCCATTGCCTCAGTGAGTTGTCACGTGGCAGGTGGGTGTAGGGCAAACACTGAGGTGCCTCACTGAAGATCTCAAACCCCCTTGTTCTAACGTTCCAAAATCAATAAAAAGGAATTTGAGGGGTTACTGCTCATTCTAAAAGTATTTTGGCTTTGGTTTCCTTTGGTTTTCTGTCCTGGCCATCAGTCAGTGAAGGGAACTGGGCCTCAAGAGGCTGCCTGCTGCTTTTGCCTTTGGTTTGATGTTGCAGCATAATTGTGGGGAAAATAAACGACCATTGTCCTCCTGTGGAATTGCAGAGGGAATTCTATTTCTGAATTAATGGTCCAGTGGTGGTCAGTGGTAACATAATTTTTATGCATAAATAATGCCACTTATTATTGATGCCCTTTCTTGTTGATGTTATATTTGCAGGCAGAAGAGCAGCTCTGAGGAGCTGGGGTTACTGGCAGGAGCTGTGCTGAGCCCTGCAGAGCTGCAGCAGCTCCCCCAGTGCAGCAGTTGTGCAGCTGTGCTGCTGTGCCCTGGCAGTGTGCTCCCACGGGGGGTGGCTAATTGGGAATGCTGCCATGGCAAAGCTCGCATTGTGACACAGGGAATGTATTTAATGTGTTTTGCTTAAGTGCTGCTGGCCTTCCTGAGACGTCACTGTCGGGAAAATGTTGCTGGAAACTCCTTGGAAGTTGGGTTCCCTCTGCCTTGGGAGTTTGACAAGCTGTCACAGTGTCCCAGAATCCTGGGATCGCAGAGGATGGGAAAGCCTCCAAGGCCATCCCGGGTGGGGATTGTGCCCAATTCCCACCCTGTCAGCCCAGAACACCAAGTTGGAACAGCCCAGTCATCTCCAGGAATTCCTGGGACACCTCCAGGGATGGGGATCCAAAGCTCCCTGGGCAGTTCCAAGGCCTGAGCACTCTTTCCATGGAGAAATTCCTGCTGCTGCCCACCCTGAGCACAACCTGAGGCTGTTCCCTCTCCTCCTGTCCCCATTCCCTGCCAGCACAGCCCAATCCCCCCCGGCTGTCCCCTCCTGGCAGGGAGTTGTGCAGAGCCACAAGGGCCCCCCTGAGCATCCTTTGCTCCAGCCTGAGCCCCTTCCCAGCTCCATTCCAGCCCCTCCTGGGGCTCCAGCCCCTTTCCCAGCTCCATCCCCTTCCCTGGACAGGCTCCAGCCTGGGCTGTCCCCAGCACTGGAGGTGTCCCAGCAGTGCCAGCTCAGGGCACAGGCACTGCCCTGTGCTCTCTCCTGCCAGCACTGCACACGGTGACTTTCTCTCAATCCTGCCATCCCCTCTGAGCCACAGCCTCCTTGGACAGGTTTTGTACCCAGGGCCTGAGGGAATCCCCCTGGGCACTGCTTAACCCAGGGGTGGCTTCACTCTCCCTGGCAGAGCCACAATTACCAGGGTGCAAAACCTCCCCTTCTAGCTGGGAGAAGAGCAGTTTCCAGGTATTCTTGATTTCATTAATTTGTGAGCATTCAGGAGAACAAACCCTCTATTCTCTCAAGTCAATGCACTTGTATTACGTGAGGATTAAATCATTCCCTTCCCTCAGAGGGAAGAAACCTTCTATGCCTTCCCTTGAGTAGACAAAGAATATTTAAATAAGGATGCTGATAAAAATGCTTTCACTGGTAAAGACTTGATTAAAGAATCTGCTGCTTTAGAGTCCTGCAGGTGAAGGCAGAAGCCAAGAGGTGCCATTTCGTGCAGAGGGATTGAAGAGTTCGTTTAAATTTGGTCTGTGGGAAGAGTTTTCACAACTCAGAGACATCTCCAGTGCTGGGGAGAGCCCAGGTCCCAGATCTAGTGGAGGTTACAGGTGGGGAGGATCAAACCCTGCTCTATTTTATTTCCATTTCTAAATCTTCAAAATACTTGACTTGTACCCAGAAAGCCGCAATGTTCACTTCAGACAAGTTTTCTGGGTTTAAGAAGCCCAAATAATCCTTGCTGTGCTGAAACTGGAAGGACTGGAGCTGATCCATTTGGAATTGTCAATAATTGCATCCCTTCCCTCCAGCAGCAGCCCACGTGTCCCCAGGCTGCAGCGAGGCAGGTGGCACGTTGGCAGCCAGGCCCTGCTGGGGTGGGAGGATGGCAGCTCTGCCCACCTCTCCCTGAGCATCTCCACAGCCTCTTTGGTTGCAGCAGATGAAGCAGGGGGTTCAGGGCTGCTCTGTTCCTGTCAGGGGGTGGCTCCCAGCCCTGCTGCACACTGTGCCAGGCCCAGACAGATCTGCTGCAGGAGCACAGGGTCTGTGCATCCAGCAACAACAGGCTGGGGCTCAAAGCAAGCCTGGCTGGGAGCAGGCAGGAGCCCTGGCTCCCACAGCATCCCTGCCTGGCAGCACGGCAGCCTGGCCTTCAGCTGAGCTTTGCTTTTCCTGATTTTGCTCATGGCTTTGGTAAAACACCCTCAGAATTCCAGCCTGGAGCAGAGAAACTCCAGGGAAACCCAACTGAGCCTTTCCACTGGCAGGGGTGGCACCAGGGGGGGCTTTAAGGTCCCTTCCAGCCCAAACCATCCCTGGGTCTGTGACCCCACAAGACTGAAGGGTGTCTAAAAGCACTGACAGATTTTCTTTGCAAGAAGACAATCAACCCACAGCCAGTGAGGGAAGAGCAAACCCTCCCCTAAAACCTTTGGAAGCAGCCTCAGGTGATGGAAATGCAGCATTCTCCCGAGGAAAGCTAAAAGCTACACGGCAGATAGTAAATAAATAATTGCCAGGAAACATTGCACATGGATTTCTTGGGGAACAGAACTTAATTAAATTTTGTGAACATGCCTACATAGTTCCATTGATCAGAAAAAAATGGATATGGGCTCCGTCTGTAAGATTTACTTGCTTGGTTGTGTTTTGCCTTTCTTCCCTCCCTCAGCTTCATTCACTTTATATCCTGCAGTGGTGAGGGAGCACATTTCTGATTTTCCTCTGTGAAGAAATTGATTCTGAGCAGCACAGGACATGATGTATGGTTTGTAACTCTACAATATTGCTAAGCAAAAAAGAAAAAAATCACTGAAGAAGGCCATGCAGATATTATATTAATTTCCATTTTAAAATGGATTTCTTCCCACTAGGACCAATAAAAAATATGCAAAGACTTTCAACAGCCTCTCAAGTAATGATTAATTAAAAGATGGAATAAATCTTGCTAGGCTAATTTAGCAAAGTAGGTTTTTTTAGAGACTTCACAGGACATTTGTTGCCATTGAATCCAAACTCACACCTGATTTCACAATCGCAGCCAGCCTGGCTCTGGCTGGGATCTCAGTCATTTGTCATCACAACCAGAGTCAGGGAGGTGAGTGTGGCTGTGCCTGGCACTGACAGCCACCTCCGTGGGCAGCACAGGGCACGGGAGGGATGCCAGGGCACTGCACCTTCACCATCACGGTGACAGGTCCCCATGGCAAGGGCTGA
>CM031869.1:307234-322254 GCA_018697195.1 Certhia americana | reverse complement strand
CCCCACCCCAGGGAGGAGCAGCCCCTGGTTTGCTTTGCCCTGAGCTGGCTCCAGGTCCTTCCCATCCCAGTAAAGCCCAGCCCCAGCAGGAGGGTTGGGAAGTGAGGGGGCTGCTGTCCTTGCTGCAGGATTGGGAGCTGGCATATTGGTGAGGCATTAAAATTCCAATGGAACAGATGGTGTCAGGATTTTAACTTATGCTTATGAGATGCAGATGGTCCAAGGAGTGAACTTGTTCACCAGTTATTTTTATTTTGAACAGGTTAAGAACAAATTACTCTCTGACTATTGTTGCTCCTGCTCCGCTTGTCTTTTCTTCTTTCCCTGAGTGTGTCTGTGCACATGTGCAAGTCTCAGAATCTCTTTTCCATGGAATGACAGACCGAAATAGCCCAATTTCTGCCTAAAACTCCTCTCTCTATATATTTTATTTACTGTTCCCATGTGCTCAGCCCAGCCTCCTCTGGAAAAGCCATCCCTGTGCCCAGGGCAGGGAGGTCCTGCAGCCGTGGCTCCCAACCCTTCCCTGCCTGCACCCCGAGGCAGGGCTTGCACACCTGGGGGGAGTCAGGATGGCAGGGCAGGTTTGTGCTCGTGGTTGTTCTGGAATAAACCCAGGCTGACCCCACTTTTACACCAGTAAGGATGTGTTTATCTAACCCTGTCATGAAACACGGCGTTGTAATTTTGTCATAATTTATAAGCTTGTTTAATTTTTTATAGAAAGAAAATACATGTACTGCTACAAAATATTAATGTCCACCTGAATATTTTACACCCACCACACAACACTAATTTTCACCTGAAGGCCCCGGTGTGTGGCACAAAGCCCCCGTGTGCATTTTCCAGCCTGGTCCCCCTGTCCTGTGTCACAGGGAGCCCCATTCCAGCCACGTCCCCCATGTGCCAGCCTGGGGCTGCAGGGGTGGCACCTCCTGGGAGGGTTGGGGTGTGACATGGCACAGGAGCTGCCTCTGCAGGAGCTCTGCTGTGTGCAGCTGGGCACGGGGAGCTGCTGCCAGCTGCTGTTGGTGTTTAATTTAGAGCCCAATCCAGAGAGCAGGAGAGTCCCAGAGCTGCCTGCAGTTGAAACAAGCTGGAGGTGTTTGAGATCTGTAGATGGGGGAAAACAACATTTCCCAAGGGTTAAAGCACTGAGGAAGTGTCTGCCCAGCTCACTGCTAACGAGGAACGCGTGGCCCAGGTCTGACTGTGATCAAGTGGCTGGGCCAGCAAAAATAAATCTTCCTCTGTTCCCTGTCCTTGGTGCATTTCCCATGCCCATCCTGGAGCAGGGCTGCAGGAAAGGGTCCCCTGAAACCCCACAAACACAGGGACAAGGGCAAGGGCAGCTGTGGGGTAATCAGGTTCAGTTATTCCTCCCTCGTCCCTGCTGCCATTACTCATCCCCTCTCCCGCATGCAAATGTGCAATCACAGATTTCCCTGCTACAGCCCACGGGGCTTTGGGGGCTCTGTTCCC
Source organism: Certhia americana (assembly GCA_018697195.1). NCBI lineage: Eukaryota > Metazoa > Chordata > Aves > Passeriformes > Certhiidae > Certhia > Certhia americana. The sequence goes on along the minus strand of CM031869.1, from coordinate 320,772 downwards.
ACCCTGCAAAGGCAGCAGCTCTGGGAATTCAGCACTGAGGGGATTGAGGTACCCCCGACTCACGCCCCCCTTAGGGCCCTCACTTGCCAATTTTTCTGCTTCCCGGGAAACTGGTGGAGATGTGAAGGGTTTTGGGGGTGCAGGGGCTGGCTGAGAGCTGCAGGGAGGCTCAGGGATGCTGGGCCACATTTCTAAAGGCTGTGGGTCACCGCAGGGCTGGCACGTCCCCTCTCGCTGGGGCGGCCACGCTGATGGGTTGGGCTTTTGGGATCCCCTGGAGCACGAAAAAATCACCCTCTCACATATTTCTGATAATTAGTATTTTCCATAATTACCCCAGATAAGATGACATTGACCGAGAAGGCCGTGCCATAGCCAGAGGTGTTTGTGCTGGTTTGGTTTCCCTCGGAGCAGCCGGGCAGGGCAGGGGTGAGGGGAGCATCGCTGCTGCTCTGCTCTGGGGCTGAGGAACCGAGGGGAGCTGGGGGGCAGTGGTGAATATTTCATGGCAAGCATCACAACGCTGTGAACGAGAGGCACTGACTCCAATCCCACCCTGCCCCACATCCATGGCCCTGGCAGGAGCTCTCCCTGCACCCACCACACACACACCTCCTTCCTCTCAAGCAGAAATAATTGAAAATTCCTGTTGCTGCTTCCCAACCAGGGGATTAGAGAGCTCTGCGATATTAACTTCTTGCACTTTACACCGTGTTTAAAACCTTGTCTTCAAACCCCGAGCTCCTCTGGGCTGCAGGATGGGAGGGTCCCCCTCTGCCCCCAGTGCTGATCTCATCTCTCCATCCCCCGGACACCCCCAGGGGTCCTGCAGGGAGCAGGGGCAGCCTGACCCTCTCCTTTTGCCGGCTGGGAGCGCTGGGGATCCTCCCGGGCACAGTCTGTGGGGTGGGGCTGCTCCAGCCTCCCGAGCCTTGGCACATTCCCTCTGCACACCCCGCCCTCCTGTCTGCTCCCTGCCAGCAGGGGAGGGGGATCCCAGTGCCCGTGGAATTCCTGTCCCACACAGCTCTTCACTGCATCACTGCATCTCCATCTCCATCTCCATCTCATCCCCATCTCCAACTCTATCTCCAACTCCATCTCCATCTCCATCTCCATCTCCATCTCCATCTCCATCTCCATCTCCATCTCCATTTTCCATCTCCATCTCCATTTTCCATCTCCATCTCCATTTTCCATCTCCATCTCCATCTCCATTTTCCATCTCCATCTCCATTTTCCATCTCCATCTCCATTTTCCATTTCCATCTCCATCTCCATCTCACCTCCACAGCCTGGAATTGAGCCAGGTCTGCAATCAGTGTCCACGCATCTGCCAAAGCAAACAGAACTGAATTCCAAGTGTCCCGTGTGCTCCTTGGGGACATGGACCATCAATCACCTCGGGGCCAGGGAGAATTTCCTGTACCCAAATTTCCTGCACCTGACCCTGCCAGGTTTCTCCACTGCAAGGAATAATCATCAGTATGTTTTGGTGAGTCAAGTTAAAGGAATAATCAGTGGAATATCAGAGACACTGGAAAGTGTTTGCTCAGCTGGAGTGACAGCCTCAGTCCCGTACTGTATTTTGTTTGCAGATGCAGCTTTTACAGACCATGGCTATAGGGCAGATTAAATATTGTTTGAAAAAGTGATCAGAGATTTTGTTTGCAACTGTGCTGTAGCTCTTCTCCAAATATTGGAAGGATTTAAAATTGGTTTGTATTGATAATGGCACTGTAATGCCTTTCCTCGCTTGTACAGATCATCAGTGGTTTAATGTGCTTATTCCCAAGGGATGCAGTGACTGAAAGGAAGAGATTAAGATAAACCTTAAAGAATGTTTTGTGGGGGAAAATTGTATTTCCTCTGAACAGGCTTTGTGTAAGGCCTTGGCTTGTATTTGTTAGTGCTGTGTGAGCAGCGGGCAGGGCCAGTTCCTGTGATTCTGCCTGTCACACTCTGAGCCCCGGGCAGGGAGAGAGCCAAGGCAGGGATACACCAGGAGCCTTTCAGAAAAGGGGGTTCCCCGTGTGCCCTGTCCCTGGGCTGGGTCTGTGCCCTGCTCTGGGCTCTGAGTGCCCTGCAGGGCTCTCGGTGGCTGGGCTGGCACAGTCAGGTCTGTCCTGCTCTGTGCCAGCCAGCACTGGGACACAGCCACTCCAGACTCATCCACCTGACAAATCCAGAACGACACCGTTTGCCAAAAGCTGTTTGGATGTACAGGAGTCACATCTTTACTGAGCTGTTCTGAACACGTCCACCTGGATCCAACCTCACACAGAACAGGCCCCTTCTGCAGGACAGGGACACGTCCCATATGTCCCCAGAGGAGCTGGATCCATGTGACATTGCTCACGGCCCCTGGAGCTGATGTGTTCCAGCCACGAGGACAAAGGGATGAACCTGCCTGTGGCAGCAGGGCCAGGATTGCTGAGCCCATCCATCAGTGGGGCTGAAATCATTTCAGTGGGACCTTTATCAGGTTTTCAGCCTTCATAGCTGAACTTTGGGTTGGTGTGCATTGCACACCCTGCCAACAATGTGCCAAATAACACCTGCGTCACCTTGACCATCCAAAGCCACCAGAAATTTACTCCAGCAAGGGAAGGTCTCCTTGGCTTTGGAACTGTTGGTTAAATACAGGGTGACACAAACCTGTCTTGTCACTGTGTTTTCTCCTGCATCCCCTCAGCTTTGGGCAGCTGGATGGGGACAAAGCTCAGGAACAGCCCAGGAGCTGGCAGTGCCATGTGGATGTGACACTGGGTTTGTTTATTGCAGTAGAAACACAACAAAACCCCCACACAACCAATATTTCAGCTGATCAGAACTGGTTCATTTGTTGGTTTTTATTGATGCTCTGATCTCTGGTGAGAAAATAATTGGCTTAAGCAGCAGAAGCCTATTCCATCTAAACCCCGTGACAGCTTTGTTCAGTGACAGCAGTAGGTGACCCTGCTCTGAGTAAACAAACAAACACTCTCACTTATGTCCCAATTATGTGTTATGGAATGGAAACTCTGAAGTACCCGCTTTGCTTTGCTCTAATTATTCTGCTGCCTCCCTGCATATGTCTCCACTTGGTTAATTGCAGTTTTTAAACTTTGGATTGCACTGTGGGATACGGGCTGGTCAGAGCTCTGTGGGAGGGCGGCTGTGCCTGGCAGCAGCTGGACATGTGGGGATATATTTCAGTGTATTTAGATATATTTTATATATCTACATTTAGCCCTGGCACTGGCTCTGCTGGGCAGAGCATGGTGCCAGTGATGCCAAGGCTGTGGGCCCCTGGGTGGGGCATCCACTCAAGGGTTGGACCCTTGTGGGTCACTTCCAACTCAGCAAATTCTGTCACTCTGTGCTTTATCAAATTAGGTTTGATGATCTCAGACTCTTTCTCAGACTCTTTTCTTACTGGTTCTTACTGGTGATGTAACAATGTGCTGGGGAGCACAGGGCAGGGCTGAGCTCTGCTTTACCCAGGCTTGGGCACGGGGTGGGGCAGAGGCCACCCCTGGGTGCTGCAGCCCCATGGCAGTGCTGGGACAGGGTGACAACAGTGATGGAGCAGGGTGGCAGCAGTGATGGAGCAGGGTGGCAGCAGTGATGGAGCAGGGTGGCAGCAGTGTCCCCCCAGTGCCAGCTCCCTGGGGACACAGAGTCACAGACCGAGTCACTGGGTACAGTGAAGTTATGTGAGCTGAGCAGGGAAGGATTAATCTTCTAAAAATAAATGGCTTTGTTTCCCCAAGTCATTTATTTTTGATGGATGGCTCAGCCGTGCGTTTGTTTAGCAGCAGGACAGAGCTCCTGCAGCCCCCGGCGCTGTCGGAGCTGATTTAACCCTCCAGGAGCCTTCAGGTGCCTCCACTGAGCCGGGCCTGCCTCCTCTGATGGGCAGCAGCCCCTGCTGTCCCTGCAGCCCAGCCCAACCCAGCTAAACCCAGCCCAACCCAGCTAAACCCAGCCCAACCCAGCTAAACTCACCCCAACCCAGCTAAACCCAGTCCAACCCAGCTAAACCCAGCCCAACCCAGCCCCGCCCAGCCCAACCCAGCCCAGCCCAACCCAGCCCCGCCCAGCCCAACCCAGCCCAACCCAGCCCCGCCCAGCCCAACCCAGCCCCGCCCAGCCCAACCCAACCCAGCCCAGCTAAACCCAGCCCAACCCAGCCCAACCCAGCCCAGCTAAACCTGGCCTTTTCCAAGGGCAAGGCAGCCCCAGGAGCACCAGGGTTGGACTCTGCTCCTGCTGGGAATGGGCACTCCTCTGCTGCTCTGGGTATTTATCATGGATTGCTGACCCGAGTTACTTCCAAGATAAACTGAACTTGAGAGGTTTTCTTGTAGGTCCTGTGCCTGTTTTCATACTCCAGAAACACACAGGATACGTTCCTGTGGTTATCCTGTGCATGGTGATCCTTGTGGGTCCCTTCCAACTCGGGATATTCGATAACTTTAAGTTTTATTTCTTTATGATTTATCTGTATGATCAGCTGAGTTATTCTGCAGCTCAGAGATATTTGATGCTTAGAGAACACAAAGAGCAGTGTAGAAATTCAGTTTTCTGTTGCGATAATCTGCAGGCACACAGGAATGCTCCCTGAGGAAGCCCAGGAGAAGAGAAGCTGTCCTGTCCCCCAGGTCACAGGGCAGTGCCAGCGAGCCATTGTCACCCATCCAGGGTGTGGGACAGCTCCAGCTGAGCCCTGCAGAGTCCCCAGCCCTGTCCTGAGCCCAGGGTCCCTCAGAGCCTCCTCTGCAGGCACAGGGAGTCTTTCCTCACCAGAGTCCAGCTAGGCTGGGCTGTCTCACAGAAGCACTTTTGTTAGACTTGTGCTTGCCTCTCTCATTCCCCTTCCAGTGTGAGCCTTCCTCAGATAACACAGCTCACATGAAAAGACTTCTTCAAATTCTTTAAGTGCACATTAAAATGCAAATCGGCCTTCTTATTAAAGACTTCTGGAAGTTCTCTGACAACACATTTAAATGCAAATCAGTGAAACGTAGACTCAATATTAAAATCCAAACAATTACTTGAGCCACATGCTGAAATTAAAGTGGGACCACATTGTATGTCTCCAGAAAACCAGTGGAGAAAACCAGCAGACTGCAGCTCTGTGTGGGGCAGGGGCCCGGGGTCACTGAGCTGTCCTGTCCCAGGGTCAGGGGTGTCTCTGTGACAGAGCCCCTGGCGTGGTGCAATGCCCATCTGGAATTTCCAACCAAGCCCCCAGCTCCTCTCAGTCTGGTTTGGTTGTCACCAACCTGCAAATCCCCCCAGCAGGAGCCAGGGCAGAGCTCTGGAGCTGAGCCCGTGCAGGTTTGGGCTCATCCCTATCCAGGAGATGAAGTGGGAGTGTGCGAGGCAGCAGCACAGACCATTAAAATCCCCTTAATAAGTAAGAAGCCATAGCTGGATTTTGAATTTTTCCTTAAATTATGCAGTCTGAGGTTAAAACTCTACCCCCAGCCAAAGTGCTGGTAATTATTTGATGGAGTTTTAGTGGGCATGGGCTGAGGCCAGTTCTAAAAGCTCGGGGTGTCAGGGGAGGCAGCTCAGCTGAGCACATCAGATCTGCTTTATTTTAAAGGATGATAATCCATTAGGAACAACAGGCTTTAACTATCTTTAAACCTGAATGAGGCCCTTCTGCTTTTGCTCTGCAGCGCTTGTGATGCTCCTGCAGAAAGACTCAAGAGGAGCAAGAGGTGCTTTTCCACCACTCTGTGTTCCCCTCTCTGAATTTGTGGGGCTGTTTCCCCTCAGGCTCAGAGGTCAGTGGCTGGATTGCAGAGCACTGCCCCAGGAAGCATTTCTGTGCTGGAGCATTCTCCTGTTCCTCTCAGGCTTCCCTTTTGGAATGTAACATTTGGTCACATTATTGAAAACATTGTCTCTTATGTCTCAGCCAACGTGGTTTGGAGGACAGTGAAGGTGCTGAGGTACAGCTGGAATTTGGGACTGATGTGTTTGGGAGCAGGGTGGGCTCAGAGGAACAGCCCCTGCTGGCTCTCAGGATGGTTGTTCACAGCTGGAATTATTTGTGTTGTCACCTTGAGCAGGCTGAGGGGACACTGCAGGGTCACTCCTCTCACTTGGCCAGATCAGGTTTTATTGCTGCCTGGTGTGCAGCCACATCCGAGGCTTCTCCAAGAGAAAAAGGGGATTCTTTTCTCTCCTGAATTGGAGATCCCACAAACAAGCTTTGCCAACACCAACATTTTATTTATTTGGGGTGTTTGAGGGATCTGAAGCTCTGCCTTTGTTTGGATCTTTTATGTCATTTCATGTGCTAATCAGGGCTTTTTAACTTGACTCTGCCACTCAAAAGCTTCTTGATGATGATGAGCAAAATTAAGCTGTTTCACTGCTGAGTGTGTATCATCAGTGAATTTTAATTTTAAAGGAAAAAGTGAGATTTTTTTCCATTTTTAAAAGTATGACTATTTTAAAAGCGACTCATAGTGGTTTTAGTTAATCTTCTAAGTAAAATGGAATCCAAAGCACAAAATGGATCTGGTTGTTCCCTCTCCTCCACATACCATTTATTACATGAAAATAAATGCCATACCCAAGTAGATGTGAGTGATGCACAAGGACAAGGTGTCCTGTAGCTGGGATCCATCCGTATCTGAGAAATGGAAAGAATGGGAATATTTCAGCTGGTGATGTCCAGGGGCTCCCTGTCTGTGCCCCACCCTTGATTGCAAATATTTCAGTATTGGGGAAGATTGAAGGTCAGGTCACGAACTGTAAATGAAAATTAATTTTATATGTGAGTGGGTGGGAGCCTTGGGAAAAAGGGAAAGAATCAGAATCACTGAAATGATCTCCAAGGCCATCGAGTGCCAGCTGTGCCCCATCCCCACCCTGTCCCCAGCCCAGTGTCACCTCCAGGAATCCCTTGGGCACCCCCAGGGCTGGGGGGTCCCAACCTCCCGGGCAGCCCCCAAAGCCTGTGAGAGGTCCCAGAGTGAGCAGAGCAATCCAGAGTCACTCCCGGGTGGGAGCACAGAGCCCTGGGTGATCCCAGTGGGACCCTGGGCAAGTGCTGGGGCAGACAGACCCAAGGAGGAGCTGTGGGGGCTCTTGGGGCTCCTCTGGCCCTGGGGGCCATCCCCACCCGGAGGGTTTTGCTCCCATGGGAAGTGGCCAGACAGAATTCCTGCCCCCGGTCCCCTCATGGGGTGCTGGCAGGAGGTTTGGGGACAATGGGGACATAGAGAGCCCCCAGCTGTCACCCCTGCACAGATGTGTGTTCCAGGGATTGCTCCTGCACAGGTACATCTTTCACAGCCTCAGCAGAGAGCAGGAATCGCCGCTGCCTGCGGGCTCTGAAATCCCCGACATGTGCTCTTTATTATGGGCTTAAAAAGCCTGGAAAATCAGCGGCTCGGCAATCTCTGAGCACAATGCACGTCCCTGCAGCCGACAGTGCAAACCAGACTGGAAAAGCGCGTTATTCCTGAGCTATTTGTCCATGGGCTTTGTTGCTAAGTTGCTGCTTTCTCGTTCAGAAGGAGACAGAAATGCCAAGTACCCGTTTTCCGTGGGTGCTTGGATCCGTGTGGAGAACATCTGCCTCCCACCACGAGCGCTTGGCCTGGCTGTTCTATTCCCTGCTCACTCCCCAAATTCTGCATCGACTCTGGGGATGGTTTTGAACGCTGGGAATGTGGAGCATTCCAAAGAAAGAGCCCCCGGTTTGTGGAGCTGGCACTGCGGGAGCATCTCCCGGTGCTGCCGCGGGGCTCTGCCGTCCCCTGAGAGCACATCCCTGCCGCATCCCCTGCTGGCTTCCTCACTTCCCTTCCTCCCCTCTCCCTGTCACCTCTTTGTCCCAAAGTCACCTCTCCGCCTGCCCGTCCCCCCCCGCCCCGTTGTGCTCTCGCTTTCCCCTGGGGTGCAGTGAAAGATATTTCCATTTTCCTATTGAATTTCCACTCTCTGCTTGACCCAGCTTAGGAAACTGCTACCCTGGGGGTAGACAGGAGATTTCTGGGGGAGGAAAGGCCCAGCACCGACCGGCTCCCGCATCCTCCCGACACAACCTGCCCTGGAAAACACAACCCAAACACATTTTCCTTAATGATCCCGGAGCAGCAGTCAATATTTAACAGTAGCTCTTTCAAGCTGCTTTCTGGCCTCCGAGGAGAATTCCTAAAGAAACAGTCTGTAGGAAATGTATCGGAAAATTAACTTTGTGTTCATCAACACATCGTTAACGGCTTTCTCACTCGAACAATCAAATGTCCCTGATTGTTCCCATCTTGGAGAAAGGTGAAGGCTGGCACCAGGCAATCTGTTCTCCCATCATTTGCTGGTGGCAGTGCTGGTCCCGGGGGGCTGCAGGATCCTGATGGGGGGGCAGTACAGGAAAATGCATCTGCTGTGTTCCTGAGCCTGTTTACAGCACCGAGTCCAAAATCTCCATGGCTTGGAAGTGATGGATTTTTTTTTTTTTTTAAATTTGTTTTTACAAGAAACAGGCATCATTCATGATTCCCTTTTGCCGTTCTCAGTTTTCCTTGCTTCTCCTTCCCAGTCTCCTCAGCCAGCCAGTGCAGCTTTTCATCTCCTCCTGTGTTTTCTGGCATCTCTTCATTCTGTGTCAGCCTCCTCTGCTGCATCAAGAACATAATTTTTTATTCTGTTTGGTTTTGGCTGCTGGTCCCCAACTGTATGATTTGCTAAAGGAGCCAAAGTTTAGTTTTCCTTTTACTTGCATGGCATCAATGTGAATTCAAACCACCCCCACCACCCCCACACAATTTTTTTTGAGTCATGAGTGAGTTGCCTTGGAGCCTGCAACTTCTCCCTACAACGGTGACAGCCAGAATTGTGGGATCTCTTGGCTGATGGTCCCAGAGCCACGTTCCTGAGGGCTGGCAGGGCTGCTGCTCCCAGGGATGGAGGATCTGGAGCTCCTGCCCCACACAGTCTCTGCTTTGGGGGTCAGGATGAGGCTCTTCCCCAGCACTCCAGGGGAGATCACACTTCCCATGAGGGTCTCCAGGGGATGCTCCAGCCTTGGAAGTGTCCAAGGCCAGGTTGGAGCAGCCAAGGTGTCCCTGCCCATGGCAGAGCTGGAATGGGATGGGTGTTAATGGGATGGGTGTTAAGGTCCCTTCCAACCTGAACCATCCTGGGATTGTGTGATAACCCCATTTCAGGAGAGAGGAAAGAGGTGAAGTAGTTATGGCTGTGAGGAAGAGGAGGCAGAGAAAGAGACACTGAGGTGACACCTGGGGCTGTGACCTTTCCCAGGGTCTTCTGGCAGGAAGGGGGAGCAGCCAAAGAGAAGAATTTAATAATTATGGAGATGGGATTTTGTTTACCAGAGAACAGCAAAGAGGGCTGTTCAATCCTTGTGCCAAGGAACTGGCACGGTGTGGGTGCAGCCAGGCCACCCCAGCTGAGGGTGATGCCAAACCATGGCACTGAGTTATTTGTGTGATCAGGGTGTTAACCCCAGTGATGGAGAGAAATGTGTGGGGGAGCTGGAAGGAGAGAGGGGCAGTGTCCCCAGCCCTGCAGGACAGACCCAGGGTTGGGAAAGGTGCCTGGATTTGGGGCTTGAGGGGTGTCTGGAGCTGAGAGATGCATCTGTGAGTCATCAGCACAGAACTGTTAATTAAAGATGTGTTGAGGGATGAAATTACGCAGAAACGAGTGAGAAGCAAAGACAAACAAGACAGTTTGAGAGCCGCACAGAAAGCTAAGGAAGCTGCAGGAGAGGATTCTCCAAATGCTGGATTTCAGGAGGGATTTCGTGTCAGGATGTGGAGTTTGGAGGAGAGGAGCTGTCTGAACCCCTGTGCTGCAGGGTTACCAGAGGTGCCTCCTCTCCTGTGGGCACAGCAGGGCCTGGGGAGGCTCCAGCAGCGTGTGGGGGGCCAGGACTGGGACTGAGAGCTTGGGGTGGGAGGGAAAGAAGGGACATCTGACAACCGAGACACCCTCTGCCAGCCTCTAGTGACCTTGGGGAAAACAGGGACAGTGCAGAAGCAGACGAGGTGTGGGGGTGACAGGGACATTGTTCCCATAACAGTGGGCTTGCTGGTGGCCATGGAGGAGTGCAGCTGTGCTGGGAAAAGAGGTGGCACAGGAATTCAGGTGGAGGGTTCAGCCTGCCATGGAGTTGGTGTGGGATACCTGTCCCTGAGCAGGAGCAGGTGCTGCCAGCCTGGTGCTCATTTCCATTTTAACTGCATTTTCCCTCGAGGGAGAACACACCAGGTAATCTGTTTTGCTTATTCCGACATTAAAAAGGGAATAACAACAGAGTAACAAAAAAAAAAAAAAAAAAAAAAAGAGATTAATTTTCAAACAGTAATTGCCTTTCTGTTGATAGCACTGACAACTCCCAGACATCTTGCAGTGTTACAGCATTCGTGTCTTCCCTTTGCCTCAGCTCCTGTGGCTCCATGCCTGGAGCAGCAGTCACCAGCTCGTCATTTCCCACTGTTCCCCCTGGTCTGGTGGCACAGGGAGTGTCCAGGTGGGGCACGTGTGGGCTGAAGGAATCTCCAGCTTGTAGCAGTGTTGTCTCTGGCTGGAAACAGTGACCACATCAAGGGCTGATGCTGAGCTGGGACAGGAGTGTTCTGTCTGGGCTTTATGGAGTTTTTGGACATGTTGGACATCAGGAACAATTGTTGGGCATTGGAACTCAACGTGCCATGGACCATCCCCTGTCCCTGCCATGAGCCACCCTCTGTCCCTTCCCTGAGCTCACATCCCAGGCTGGGATTTAGGGTTGACCCTGGATGCTGCAGTTGTGCCCGTGCAGACATTCCCAGCACATCTGCTGTTGTATTTCTCTCGATTTCCAGCAGCCTTTTAGTGCTGCCATTTTATGGGCTCTGGTTTCTTCCTGCTCAGAGAGGAAAAAAAAGCTCTTTAGAGGGAAAGCAGAGAGGATGAAGGTTGGATCTGCATTCACTGACTCCTCTTTATTTGCCTTTTCAGCATAAAAAGGAACATGTGTGAGGGGCTGGAGTGACGCTGGTGTTGTATTTGTGGTCTGCAGTCATTCACTGCTTTCACCCCGTTTTATAGCAGAGAGGGGGGGGTGTGTGAACCCACAGAAGTGTTGGTATGCAGTTATCCGTGCACAGGGACAATCCCACCAACTTTAAGAGCTGTATCAAAGCTGTGCCTGGGTGATCAGACCCCCTCAGCACGGAGCTCTCTGCTCCTCTGAGTCACTGCCCACAGCACTGCCCAGGGCCCCTGAAGTCTCTGTTTGCTTTGACTCCCCATTCTCTTTGGAGAGAAACTGAGAGAATCCATCTGCAAATACCTGAGAACCTAGAGCAGGAAGCTAAGGAGCTGTGTGGGACCGGGGGGTACCAGGGGGAAGGCGTGCAGCCCATTCCGTGCCAATTCCCCTGGAAATAATTACTTGATTACACAATTCTTTGTTCTCCATCTCCATCTTTGATTGCTCAGGGGCGTGTTTTGGGGTGAAATAGCTTCATGTTCAGGGAATTTGCTTGGAAGTTGGTCAGTATGAATTTCCTCATCAATTCGTGCTCCCCGTGTGTTTGTTGGGCTGGGGCCTGCCGGGGAGGGGGCTGCTCCTTCCCCGAGGGGATCCAGGCTTTGTCTCCCTGCAGTGACATCACCCCAGGCTGGCAGCATCACCACTCCTTGGATTAAGGGATTCCCCTGCATCTGCTGTGCCTCTGCAGCTGGGTGTTCCTGCAATCCAAGTGCCTCGTGTCTCTAGCTGCCCATCCCGAGCTGTTAGTAATGATGTGCCAATGATTCTGGTTCTCTGTCCGTTTCAGAATTTCTCATAATTGCTTCAGATTATGAGAGTACAGAACCATTGAGGCTGGAAAAGACCTCCAAGGTCACCAAGCCTGACCTTTGACCCCTCATCACCTTGCCAGCCAGACCAGAGTCTTGAACAAAGTTCAAGAAATGACTTTTAGTAGTTTAAAGTAGTTTGGAGTTCATGAATAATACGTAGCTCATCTCAGGAGCCATCATTAACCAGTGCTGAAGCCCACTGAAGAATTTAAACTCAGTTTAAATCTCCCATTTCCTGAGCAGAGGTGATGGCTAGGTGTGAAGAGTGTGACAAATCCTCATCTCCACCCCCCTCTAGACTCCCCAGCAAGTTTCTAATTATTCTTTCCCACAACTGGGCCCATTCTGAATTTCCCAACTGGGAAATTTAAAAGTCCAGTTTCCTATATCTCTTAAAATTCTGGTGAAGAACCTTTTGTGGATGCAGGAGAGATGTGGCAGGGGAGGCCCGAGGCTCCCTCCTGGCCCTGACACTGCATCCTAAAAGCAGAACTGGAAAAGCCACTGTCACTGTGCTTTATGTTGAATTTCTGCTTGGGTCTTCTAGTTAGCAGTCAGTGGGAGTTTCCACAGCTACTGGAGTAAATTTAAATTTTAGAGAAATTGGGATGGGAGCACTTTGGAGGAAGAGAACCAGTTTGGTTTCTGATGGGGAAAGTGCAGGGGAAGTTCCTGGGGCAGAAGCACAGATGTGACCTTGCTTTGGAGGGAGATACAAACCTTGTCTCTTCCACGGGTGACTCTGGAATGGGCTATGGACAGGGAATGGTGTCTGTTAGAGATTCCTGCGTGAACACAGAATTTTGTATGCTTCCTTTATACCCCTGAATCCCTTGCTTATCAGGTTCCAGGGATGGTAAAATGTCATTGCTGCCACTCCTGCCCAGCAATGCCCAACCCTGCCAGCCCATGGGAAGGGAGATTCCCTGGAAAACTGCCTCAGTCTCTCACTGAACGTTGATCTTGTACTTTTTCCTTTTGACTTTTGCTCTTCTGCTTTTAAGCTGAGATCAGTCTCAGCTCTGAGGGAGACATGAGGGTGGCACTTCAACTCTCCCCTGAGCTTGGGAAGCTCCAGCTCTGACCCAGGAGACAAGGCTGTGTAACTGTTGGGATGTGCTTCCTGATGTGTTCTGTGACAAACAGGAAACAAATAATGATTTGGAAAGGATTTCATTAACCTGAATGAATTTAGTTAAGCAGCGTGAAAAGTTTTGCCCAGAGTATTTGTTGTCGTATTTTTTTCATTTCTACGTAAAGAAGTCCCTTGCTGGGTTTGTGCACATTACCTTGAGGTTTTGATTAACTCCAATGTTTTCATTAGCTACCTGTAATTGGATATTTATGGTACAGTACATCCACATTCCTGCACAGCACCGACAGCAGAGAGCAAATGGGGCTCTGTCAGAGCCCAGAACATTCCTCTGATTGTCCTGGATGATTTCAGACCCTGGAAAGGGGCTCAGAGACCTTGGCATGCAGTTAAAAACTCCTGTGCCTTTGATTTTAGCCCTAGGGAGAAATTCCCATCTCTGTGTGAGGATTTACAGCCACGAGAGTTTGAGTAGAGTGAGAGTTAATTTGTCACAGGGTGAAAAGGAGAAGTTTGGGGGTTTAGAATGGGGGTTCAAGAGGCAAGATTGAGGAATCTGAGTGTGTCCTGTCCTTCTTCTTCTTCTTCTTCTTCTTCTTCTTCTTCTTCTTCTTCTTCT
>CM031869.1:270642-298519 GCA_018697195.1 Certhia americana | reverse complement strand
CCCTGTCCCTGTCCCTGTCCCTGTCCCTGTCCCTGTCCCTGTCCCTGTCCCTGTCCCCCTGTCCCTGTCCCTCTCCCTTTCAGCACACGGGTTCTGGCCCTGCCTGCTGCTGCTGCAGCGCTGCAGGGGATGCAGAGGCTGCAGGAGATGCAGAGGCTGCAGGAGATGCAGTGGCTGCAGGAGATGCAGAGGCTGCAGGAGATGGAGAGGCTGCAGGGGATGCAGTGGCTGCATTCAGCTCTTTGCTCTCAGGGGAAGGCTGTGGGGAGGTGAGAGCTGCCTGCAGGAGGGGGCTGCTCTGCCTGTGCCCTGTGTTTGGGGGCTGTTTGTGTGACCTGAACGTGGCTCCCCCCGAGCTGCAGCTGGGCCATGCACCCAGCACGGGATCCCCACGTTGGCCTGATTGGAGACCAGGGCTTTGTGCTGTTACAATAATTCTCAGTGGCAGATATTTTACGGTTGAGCTCACGAGACTGGCTCTAATGCTGGTTTGGGCCTTGAAATAAATTGCAGTTTCATCAGTTCCAGGATGAATCACTTAATGGAATTTCCCAGATGCTTTAAAATTAAGTTTATATTCTCCTAAAAGAATGTCAGGCTCATTGCTGTGATGGAGGAGCTCTGACAGTTTACTAGAAAGTTAAAATTCTTTCTTTCTAGCTGGAAGTCCAGCTCCTGCTGCCTGGGCTCCTTGGAGAGGGGCTGAGCAGGGTCTGCCTTGAGCTGAGTGTGGCACCTGTGGAAGCACCAGGAGCTGTCTGACAGTGCAAATCCCAGCAGATTTAAATCCAAAGCAGCACAAGCTGCTGGTAAGGGGTAGAGGGGTTAGGATGCACTTCAAGGGTGTTTGTTGTTCTGCTGAGGGAGCTGTCTGAGCCCTCTGGTTTGAGGGTGGCAGGAATCTCCAGTTCCTGCAGAATGAGGTCACTGCCCAGCAGCTGGGTTCTGGTGGGAAGGGTCCCTGGGGGGGTCCAGAGACACCTCTGGTGACTGCAATGTGACCCCGAGAGAGGAGAATCTTGCTCCAAGGGAAAATCCCAGTGTTGCCAGCCAAGCCATAACGAAGAAATAAAAATCAGTTAAATAAAGGTTACTGTGGGGTCCTGGTGCCGTGGGAGCCAGGGAAGCTCCGGGCTGGCTCTTGTTTGGTTTGGATGTGGACAAAGTGCTCGTGCTGGGCAGCCCAGGGCTCTGCAGGGGCATGTGCTGGGGACAGGGGGTTTGGGGAGGGGGATCAGACACCCAGGAACGAGGACATGCTGCTGTGGGGAAGTTTCCATTGCATGGCAATTTCCATCCTGCCAGCTGGGCCAGCGGGGCAGGGCTTGGATTCAACAGCCACAATGCTCTGGTCTGTGTGAGCACTGCCCTGGGCTCCAGGCACTCAGAGCACACCAGGGATCACAAGGGCTTGGGCTGAGCTGGCCACAGTGGCTCAGAGCAGGGCTGGAGCTCAGTGCTGAGACATTCAGTGGCTGCCTGGAGCCACCCCTGGCTCTCTTGGGCCAGTCTTGGCTGGGTGAGCTGACCTGCCTGAGCTATGGTCCCACTGGGCTCCTCTGTGGGACACCTCAGAAATGCTGCAGGGTGCTGTGGGCTCTGAGCACAGGCTCTGAGCTGTCTCTGCCTTTCCCGGGGTGTTAATGAGCTCTGGGCTCTCCCAGCTTTTCCTTCAGCTCACCATCAGAGTGCTTTAAGCAGAGGTTCCCAGAGGAGGACTGGGAAGGGAGGAATTCACTCTGGGTGTGAGCACTCAGGAATCACGAGGCTGTGTGCTGGGAACTGCTGGGTCTCTGGTGACACCTGGTCCCACCCAGCTTTGAGCCCCAGCCAGGGCTGGCTGTGCCAGGTGCTGCTGGGCCCTGGCCCTGTGCACAGCTGGAGGGACACAAACCCTGCCCTGGGAGTGCCTGTTCCCACTGCCATGGCATCATTCCCTCAGCCTGGCCTGGAGCTGAAGGGTGCTGGGGCTCCTTCGGGCTGGGGGGCTCCTCTGGAGTTCCTCTGGGGCTTCTCAGGGGCTTGGGGCTCCTCTGAGGCTCCTCTAGGGCTCCTCTGGGGTTCCTCAGGGGTTCAGAGCTCCTCTGGGGTTCCTCTGGAGCTCCTCTGGGGCTCTCTTGGGGCACAGGGGCTCACTGGGGGTGGGCAGGGGGTGCCAGTGGCAGCACACCCCAGCCAGCCCTGCCAGCATTCCTGCTCACTCCTCTCCACGTGCTGGGGCTTTTCCAGCATTCCCAGTGCTCTCCCAGTGCTTTCATAACCGTTCCAGCCACGCCATCAATATTTAAAGAAGCTGCAAGTGCTCGTTTCCAGAGCTCCCTGGTGCAGGCAGTGGCTCCAGCCGAGTGCAGCCCTGCATGGAGAACTTCTGCTGGGCTCCCCACCCTCGCTTTTCTAGGGATGGATTTGACTGTTATTATGGATATCCTGAAAGGAGGATACCAGAAAACATACATTAGACCAATAACTATGTCATAAATACGTATTTGCATTGGAGAGGGGAAATTTATCAGCAGAAATGATTTAAAACAAAATAAATTCACAGGATAAATTATTCAGTGATTAATATTTGACCAGGCACAGTGTATGCAGAGTTACCTTAATGTGTTTGGAGGCCTGGATACAGCACAGCCTTGTGCAGGATTTTTACAGCTGTTAAATATTAAGGGCCTCTTGGTCATGTGCACGGGGGCCCCATAAATCATTTTGTCTCTGTAAAGGGGCCTTGAAACACAAGTAAATCACTTTGCTGCTTGGTTTATGGCCCTTGTATGCAGCAAGAGAGATATAAAGAGGCTTAATGTGTAAATGAAGCTCTGGTTTGGGATTTGTGAGACTTTCCCAACACCAAACTCCCCGTGGACAGCGGGACCGTGGCCGGAGGTAGCACAGCTCCCTGCCCTGCCCCAGCCCCCTGGCACCCCCTGGCACCCCCTGGCACCCCCTGGCACCCCCCCAGCACCCCCTCAGCACCCCCTGGGACCCCCTGGCCACATGGGGGGAGCCCAGTGCCAGCCCAGGGCTGCTCTGGCAGTGTCAAGGTGTGAGTTCAGCTCACCTGCTGCTCCCCAAACCGTGAGTGAACCCCAAGCAAACAGGAGCCTCTGCCCCAGATACTGCTAATGCTGCTTTTAATTTGATTGTTGCTTAACATGTAAGAGAAATCTCTTAAATTCAGTGAAATCCATCAGCTGGCAGGATGGGAACTGCCGGAGCCAAGCTGTCACTGTGATATCATAACTAGAGCAAATGGCTTTTGATTTGGTGATGGCAACGAGACAGACCTTTAGCTGTAAATTATTCATGTACAGGACTAATACAGCAAACATTACAGACCATGCCAAAATACTCCTTGGATATTTGTTATGCTTGACTGCGATGCAGACGAACTATTCCTTTGTCATCAGCAGTGGTTGGTGAATCCCTGATCTTCAGCTACTGCTTATCACAGCACAAATGCAAGTACCCATGAAATGAAATTTCACTGTATTAATTAAATATTTTGTGTTACAGATTAATCTCCCACATTGAGTAGGAGTTTGTTCTAGTTTTTGAAGGCAATAGGTTGAATTTGAGAGTGAAATACAATATCAAGCCCCCGAGAGCAGATAAATCCTGCTAAGCCCAGCACCCTCCACGAGCATCCCGAGGTTTCCCGGGTGGAAAAGGTGTTTCCTCCTGGCACTGAGCTGCTGAGCTGCTCCCTCCTTGCTGCACCCAATGCACCCCACGGGACAGTCCTGCCCCCCACCCTGGGACCCCTCTGTGTCCTCTGGGCCATGCCCTGCCTGTGGCACCGTGTCCCACCCCAGGTCGGTGTCACAGCTCCTGGCAGGAGGCACCTGCTGGAGCTGCAGTTTCTGCAGAGCTGGGCTGTGGAGAGCAGGAGATGCCTCTGGCAGGATCCAGAGAGCTGCAAAGCCACCAGGGCTGGTCACTGTGGGGCTGGGGGGACTCAGAAAGCTCTCAGGAAGCTGAGCAGGGTGTGAGCAGGAGCTTTTCTCACTCACTCAGGTCTTGAGCTGAAGCTGAAACATTTACACTCCTCAAATTATAGTTTAATTCTATTCATATTTATAAATATAGTTGTTATTTGTATATTATTGTTACAGTTACATTATATGTAGTTATAGTCTATATGTATATTACACTTACATTATATATAGTTATATTCTATATTTATACTATAGTTACCCTTACATTATATATAATTATATTCTATATTTCTATTATAGTTACACTTACATTATATGTAGTTATATTCTATATTTCTATTATAGTTATATTTACATTATATATAGTTATATTCTATATTTACATTATAGTTACACTTACATTATATATAATTATATTCTATATTTACATTATAGTTACACTTACATTATATGTAGTTATATTCTATATTTCTATTATAGTTACACTTACATTATATATAGTTATATTCTATATTTCTATTATAGTTATATTCTATATTTCTATTATAGTTACAGTTATATTCATCCCTCCCATCAGTGTCCTCACACACGGGTTCACTGCTGGCTGGCCTGTGGTTACAGAGGGATATCCCAGGGATGCTGGGATGGGGCTGATGCAGCCCTTGGGTTCCCAGCCCCTGCACCCCCAGGGTTTCCCCACGGCTCCCCCCAAAGCTCCAGCCTGGTTCTGAGAGCTCCGAGCACCAGGTTGAGATCTCCCAGCCGGTCAATAAATAATGACCATCAAACAGCACAATGAGCCTCTTGGCCAGCAGGTCACGCACGCATTTGCAGTGGAGTTTATCTCTCCTCAGCAAAGGAACTGGGCTGCAGCATTTGTTTTCACCAGATAAAGCTGAAATAAAGCAAAAGGTGAGAGCTGAGCAGCTGCTCCCCCTGTCAGCATCCCAAAATCGAGCTGCAGACCATTTCCTGATGGCTGGGGGCTGAGCTGAGGGAGGGTTTAAACCATGGGCTGCTGGGGTTTCCTCCCCTTCCCCAGCAGACAAAGCCCCTTTTCCTGCTCAGCTCTGTCTGTCTGTCTGTCTGTCTGTCAGCACTCGGGGTGGAGGCACCTGCTTGGGTGATCTTCAGCTACTGCCAAGCTCCTTCCCTGACCCAATCACTCTGGTTGTGTGGCTGATTGGATGGCAAAAGGGCCCAGGAGGGAAGGAGAGAAGGAAATGTCTCAAGGGAGGTGTGATTAGAGCAGCTGAACACTTCCCTAAAACTGTGCCACTGCCACATCTGTCTGATATAAAGAATTAACATAAAGATATATATGAACATATAACATATGAACATAATGATATATATGAAAGATATATATATATGTGTATATATATATATATGGCCTGGCCATGGCTGCACCAGCAAGGTTTGGGAAGATCATCTGATTCCTTGGGGGTGTTGGATGCCACCCACCAGTCCACCTTCCAGAATTACCTTCAATTTTTAAGTCAAATCCTCGAGTCACCGAGGTTGGAAATGTCCAGCCTGTGCCCAATGCCCACCCTGTCCCCAGCCCAGAGCTCTGAGTGCCACCTCCAGGAATTCCTTGGGCACCTCCAGGGATGGGGATCCGAACCTCCCTGGGCAGTGGGAGGGGGGAGCACAGAGCCTGCAGCTCCTGGGCTCCTCTGGAGCCTTTTCCAGGGAGCAGCGACGCTCACATCATTTCCAGAGGGATTAGGATCACGTCTGTGCATAGCTGAGAGCTTACTTAAATTTTCAGCATTTCTTCTAGGTCAAAGCACAGTTAGTCCAGTTTTTCCATGTTTGATTCATTTCCACATTACAGTGCAGAACTCCCTCCATTGTTATGACTTTGAGTACATTTGTAATGCCCGGAGCCTTCCTGGGAGAACAGGGAGATGCACACAGGTACTGGACTCACAGCCATTCAGATTTCCTGTGTTCCTATGCAGAAGTTTGATAGAAACCTCTAATATCTCCCTGGACTTCTTGCATCCTCCTTTAAAAAAAAAAAATAATGAAGAAAATATCAAATCATCTGTTAGATTTGGCAGAAGAAAAGAATATTTTCTTCTGTAACTTCAGGGCAGACCTGCAGATTAGTTAACCCAAAGCAGTTTAGTTTATTTTCCCCAAACCTATCCAATCCAGTGTGCCCATCTCAAAAAAAAATCAAATTATCCTTGGATTCATTAGGGAAAGATCTTCCAGGACCTGTGGAAACCCCTCCCCAGGGGATGTGTGTGCAGCTGCTGCTCTTTGGTGCCGAGGAGTGGCTCTGCTGCAGGTTTGGATCCCCCAGCCCAGGATCCCCCAGCCCCAGCAGCCTCTCGGGGCCTCCTCCCCTCCCTTCCCAGGCTGGGATGTCCCAGATCATCCCCTCCCGTGCTGTGCTTCCCACCCCGTGTCAGCATCCCACATCTCCCGTGGGGCTGCTCCCGGTGCCCCAGGGTCCTGTCCCATGGCATTGTCCCCTCCCCACATCCCTCTGGGAATTCAGAAACAGTGGGGCACCTCAGCCTGGGGCTGGCTTCTGCTTTTACTCACTTCAGACCTTGCAAAAGCAGAAGGAGCTGTGTGTTTTGGGGTGATGCTGCACGAGAGGGCAGCTCAGGGAGCTGGGGGTGCCCAGCACCGTGGTGCTGTCCCTGCCCCAGCTCAGCACCCTCCTCATCCCCTCAAACCCTCCACAGAAGGGAAAAGCTTCCGATCCCAGAGCATTTAGGATTGCCCAGGCACGGGTAATTTAATTGGCCTTGAAACCGGTGCTGAAAACGTTTGGAATAAAGTGGTGTCTGGAGGGTCTCCCACTGCCTGCATTTATTTGATGCAAAAGTGCTTTGCTCAAGATGCTAAATCAGATAAACCAAACCATTCATTTCTGAAAGTTCAATTCACCACTTAGAGGATAGAAAATAAACCAAGCTAAGCCCCAGCACCGCTGAACAGCGAGATACGGGGTTTAAGGCAAAGCCCACTGTGCCTGGGAATGTTTCTCACATAAATCAAATTTATCTCTGTAGAGCAGAAGCCCAGTTTATGAGGTTCAGACAGCGAAAAAATAAGAAAAACTTCCAAAGAGGGTGTCTTAAATAGCTCATAAACCCCGAGCATCTGCCCCAATGGAAAGGGATATCTGATAGTCCCCAAGCAGAGCCCGGCTCCAGCAGCATCCTCCCCTTCCCCTGGCGGCAGCAGCTCTGCCCATGCAGAGCTCCAGAGAGCTCCAGGAGCAGCAGCCCAGGGCTCCGTGTCCCCCAGCCCCTCCCTGGTGCCCTGGCAGGAGCAGGAGCAGGAGCAGGAGCAGGAGCAGGAGCAGGAGCAGGAGCAGGAGCAGGAGCAGGAGCAGGAGCAGGAGCAGGGCCGGGGGATGAGCCGCTGTCCCCATGTCCCTCCTGCTCCGGGCTGGCACCGCTGCCTCAGGCGTTGGGGAAAATGCAGCTGGTTCTGGGCTGTGGGACATCCAGCCAAACCCGGCTGGTTTGCCACTGGCATTATCCCAGGGGATAAAGGAACTGGGAATGGCCGGGGGCACTGCTGGGCAGCTCCTGCGGTGCCAATCCCCGCAGCTTTGGGTTGGAAAGGTCCTTAAACAGCAGCTTGTTCCCACACCTCCCACTGTCCCAGATTGCTCCAAGCCCCATCCAACCTGGCCTGGGACACTTCCAGGGATGGGGACTCCACCACTTCCCTGGACAGCCAGCTCCAATTCTTAACCAGTCTTCCAGTAAAGAAATTCCCCCTAGCAATGCAATCTGAACCTCCCCTGGGGCTCCCTGAGGCCATTTTCCCTCATCCCATCCCTCCCTGCCTGGGGAAGAGGCTGATGCTCCCCTTTCAACAACCTCTAATTAGATCAGTAATGGCTCCAAGCAGGAAAGAGGGAAGTCATTTCCAAAGTAATTGTTTTCATAAGCATCTTTTTCAGCTGGGTGTCTCACAGAGCCATTTCTGGCTGCTCTGCTGCCCTGGGCCGTGTCCCTGTGCCCGGCCCAGGTGCAGCAGCCATGGTCCGTGTCCCTCAGTGGCAGGGACATCCATCATGTCACTGTGCCCAGCCTGGGGCAGCTGTCCCTGCAGGCTGTGCCCGGGGCAGTGCCAGCACGGGGGCTGAACGGGGCAGGGCAGAAAGAATCAACTCCTTGTGATGGCTCCAGGCTGCTCCTGCAGCCCCTGTCCCTGAACAGTCCCTGTCCCTGAACAGTCCCTGTCCCTGTGCAGCCCCTGTCCCTGTGCAGTCCCTGTCCCTGTGCAGCCCCTGTCCCTGTGCAGTCCCTGTCCCTGAACAGTCCCTGTCCCTGAACAGTCCCTGTCCCTGTACAGTCCCTGTCCCTGTGCAGTCCCTGTCCCTGTGCAGTCCCTGTCCCCGTGCAGTCCCTGTCCCTGTGCAGTCCCTGTCCCTGTGCAGCCCCTGTCCCTGTACAGTCCCTGTCCCTGTGCAGTCCCTGTCCCCGTGCAGTCCCTGTCCCTGTGCAGGTGTGCTCAGTGGTGCTTCACAGGCGCCTTTGGCTGGTCTGAATGGGACAGGCTCCCCTGCAGGCCCTGGGTGCCACTGGCAGAGCTGGGTGAGCTGGTGTGCTCCAGCTGCCACCCTTCAGGTGACATCCAGCATGGGCACTGAGCTCTGCCAGCTGGGTGGGGGGGTGTGCCTAGAGACCCCTCCTCGGGGCTCCTCTCCCAGCAGATCCCCTCCTCCCTGCCAGGCTGCCCAGCCACCCTCTGAGCTGCCAGGGTGAGCAGCAGGGCTGCATTCACTCACCTTTAGCAATATTTGCTTCAAATTCAAAGAATCTCCTCCCAGCCCCACCCTTTTTTCAACAGTCACTTCAGTTGTGTGTTGTAACAGCTCACTGCCTGCTATAAAGCTTAATTATTGATTGATAGCCCTGTTATACAGCTTAATTATTGATTGATAGTATGGGAAGCCCCTGCTGTGCATGTGGGAAGGGAAGGGAGGGGTGGGTAAAGCAGGCAGGAAGATCGTAAAGCTGGAACCCTGAGGAGAAGGACAAAGGGGCTGCTGAGCCCAGGAGAGCTGGGCTAGGAGCCCCTGGGAACAGCTCCTGGGAAGGGTGACTTTTGGGAACAGCATTGGAGTAGAGACAAAGGGACAAGGGGAGGATGCTCCAAGAATAGCACATCACTTGATACTGAGTAAAAGAGGAGAGAGAAGAAACTGGAGCGACTGCAGGAACAGAACAAATGAGAGGTGAAAGGGGTGAGTTTCTCCATGTGATGGTGGCACGCAGAGGCCACCACCAGGATCCAAGGAGACACAGATTTATATATAGTGTAGATGAGGACCAGGTGGGAAATGAAAGGGAAGAGAGGTTGGGATTAAATCATCGGGAGAAAAATGTGAAACTTGGGTGTTTTAAAAGAAGAGCTGGGTTTGTTCCAACTGCATCCACAATAAAATGTCAGGAGAAGACAGCAGAACTGTAGATGGATTAAAAACTCCCTTACTCCTTGGCTGTTAGCAGAAACTCTTCAGTTTAGAGCTGATGATCTCTCAGCCTGGGGATTTCCCTCCGTGCCAGGATGGAATTGCCTGTCAAGCTGGTGCCCGTCCCAGGGTGACAGTGAGTGACAGGCTGGCTGTCCCTGAGCTCTCAGCTCCCCCTGCCCCAAGAGCTCTGTCCCCACGGGGGCTGCCTGTCCCAGCACTGCAGCACACACCCAGCCTGTTGCTGAATTTGGCTTATTTGATTTTTCGTGTCAAATTAGCCCTGTCAGCATTTGGGGCCCTGGCTGTAAAGCCAAACCCAACTGCTGCCCCCATCCAGCCCATTCCTAGCCCCAAGGCTGTCACGGAATCAGAGAGCTTGGCTTGGAAGGGATCTTAGAGAAAACTGAGTTCCAGCTCATGAAAACAGAGAAATATCAGAGCTGCCCTCCTGGGAAATGTTGGAACCCCAGAATTGCCTACAGTCTCTGTCTCAGCCCTCACCTCTTCCCTTTCTGAAGCTACAGCTCCTGTGTTACTGTTCCTGCCAGGGGACAGGAGGAAATCAGGAACTGGGTTCCTGCTCCTCTTTCTCACTCTGTTTCCTGAGATTTCTTCGCACTGCTGTCGTTTGTGGTGGGGGTAAAGGGGAACGTGCAATTTATTCTCCATTATGTTCAGAGTAATGACAAGTCTTAAAATAGCTCTCAATTAGCGATTGATTGCAATTAATTGGAACAACATAGGCTGACATGATAGCTTCGGATCTCCAGAGCATTTTTGAGTTCATGAGCTCTAATTTCCAAAAATTCGAGAATTCTGGCTCCCACATTACCACAACCATCTGTCAGCAGTTTCTCACGCAGGTCTTTGAGAAGCAGGAGCACTGAACACTTTGCCTTGCTAATTAAAGCAGGTGTCCAAAACGGGGCTCATTGGGTGTAAACTGGGGGTTCCATCTAGGGGGGGAAATATCCATACATTGCCCAGAGAGGCCGTGGGCTCCCATCCCTGCACTGCCCACGGCCAGGCTGGCCAGGGCTGGGCTGGCACTGCCCTCAGCTGCATTGCTGGAGAGCTCCTGGCAGCAATTCCAGAGCTGGGGCAGCATGAGGGGATGTTTTCTGATGGTTCAGACTAATGTGGTTGTGCCTGTGTTTTTATTAATGCGTGGCTGGAGTCTCTTTCTCAATAAGAGGTTCCATCCCTGATCCTGTGTCCTTTTCCTGTGGCTGTGGCTCTGCTGGCTGATCAGGGGGCTGCAGCTCAGCCTGGCCAGGGTCACTCCAGGGCATCACCCAAGGAAGACCCCTGCTCTTTAGCCCAGGCTGCTTCCTAGCCATCAAAATTCCCTTTCAAGGTCTTGAGCATAAATCGAAAATAGCAGAGAGCAAAAGGAAAGGCTGAGTTAAGGTACTGGGTTAATATGGCTTTGATTAATCAAAAAATATTCAGAAAAGTCTTAAATTTGAGAAGGCAAGGCTGCACTGGAAGAAGGAAGATGCAAACAGTGGCAGCTGTGAGTTCTCTGTGCTCCAAACTTACCCGAGCTGGAGTTTGGCACAACAGAAAGAACAAATGCTGTGGGCAGAGAAAACCTCAGTGTCAGATTTGCACATCCACATCATTTTCCCAGAGGAAAATGCACAGAAATGCCTCAGTCCTGATGGCCAAATATTATTTCTCTTCCCAGTCCTGGGGAAGGGGAGCACCAAGCAGCACTGAATTATTCCTTCAGGTGCTCCTGTTGTATTGGAATGCTGAATGCTGAGAGCTCAGGCTCATCTTTTCCTGTTCTCCTTCAGGCAGAGTCCCTGCTGAACCATCAGTGAAAATCCCAGAGAGAACTGGGAGGGCAGCACTCAGCTTTGCTCCTGCTCCAGCCTGGCCAAAAACTCACTCTGTGGGAAGGGCAGGGGGCAGCTGGGGCTGGGGGAGCAGCCTGGGGGTTCAGGGCTCTCAGCTGGGGCTGGGGGAGCAGCCTGGGGGTTCAGGGCTCTCAGCTGGGGCTGAGGGTGTATCCTGGGGGTTCAGGGCTCTCAGGTGGGGCTGGGGGTGTATCCTGGGGGTTCAGGGCTCTCAGGTGGAGCTGGGGGTGTATCCTGGGGGTTCAGGGCTCTCAGGACAGCCTTGCCTGTGCAGCTGTGGCCAGCACCAGCAGAGTCCAGGCTGCCCCTGGCCAGCAGAGCGATGACCAGGAGGGTGAACTGAGCACAGGGAGAGTTTTCTGCTCTCAGTGCAAGGAGTTTCTGTAAAACCTGGGGTGCCCACAGCTCCAGGCAGCCTGACAAGGCTGTGGCCATGAGGAGCAGCTGCTCCCCACACTGCTGTGCCTCACCATCCTGCTGCTCACACTTCAGGCTGCTCCCTCCTCTCCAAATCTTAACTTCATCACATGTTACTTTGAGAAGATCCCTATATAAATATTTTGGCTCATTTAATATGCCTTCTGGTATTTTAACACCAGGTCTCTTTTTCTCCGCCATTTGGGGAACTTATTTTTATTTTCAAACAAATTTGATCCTCTTACAGAAGTTCACTTCCAGAACCAAGTGCTTTAGGGAAGATTGCAGGAGAGCTGGTAAAATGACAATGTGCTGGGAGGCTCCTGATGGAAGTGTGTGTGCTGCTGGGGACTGGCTGAAAATCACTGTGCCCAAACAGGACAGACCAGGGAACAATTCTGGCATTTATATTGGGTTGGCAAGTTCAGAATATTTAAATGGAAAACACTCTGAACTAGAAATCTGAAATTTTTAATTTAAATTTCAATTGAATTCAAATCAGATGGCAGCACCCATGTGTCCCCAGCTGCCCCCAGAAGGATAAAAAATTGTGAGTTTCCTAAGGGGGCTGGAACAGCCACAGGGTCTGCTTGTTCCCTTCCTTCCTTGGTTCCATTTCTCCCCTGATCTCTCTCTCCCCAGATCCCTCTCCCCCACTCACTGCTGCACGTGGGAGTGTTCAAACCAATGATGTTATTGCCAAGTCCTTCCCAGGTTTGTCTCTCACTGGAATTTTACTGCAGATTCTCGATCCTAAAAGCAAATAAATCCCAGGATGTCTGTCCTGCTGCCAGGGCAGATCCTGGAGCTCGGCAGTGCCTGCAATTTGCCATCATCCCTCAGCATTACCTGGGCAATTTGATTTAGACAGGGGCATTTTCTGCTGATAAATCTGGCCCCATTACCAAGTCAGAATATATTTATTAAAACTCCAGTTGGAGCTTGGTGTCTCAGCAATGACAGCCCCTCAATTCCCACAGGGATGCAGACCCCAGTGCCCGGCTGTCCCCGTGTCCTCAGCCCCGGGGCAAATCCAGGGACTGATCACAGAAACAACAGGGGCTGGGTCTGACAGCTTCAACCCTTCCTTGCTGCGGCTGACAGGTGGGCAGGGCTGGGGCACTGCAGTGACAGGGCTCAGTGGGGAGGAGGTGATGGGACCTGAGCAGGGGGCCCCAGACCTGGGGAGGGCTTTTAGAGGCTGAGCTGGAACAGAGCAAAAGGACAAAGCAGGGATTTATTCCAAGGCCTCACTGGGCACACCTGGGCAGTGCCAGAGCCCGGCTGGGACACACCCAAGGGGAGCCCAAAATGGGCACAGAATGGACACCCGGCCACCAGGGCTGACACTTTGACAAGTTCTGCTCCAGCAGCACATTGCAGTTCATTGTGCAATTCCAGCTGCACCTTAGGAAGCTCCATCCTCCTGCTTTTTCCTTCTCCCTTCACCCTTGGCTTTGTTCTTGGGGCTGAAAGTTGTCCTTGGTGTCAAACTGGAGAAGGAATTGTTTTGTGTCCCTGCTCTGTGAAGAGAGCTCAGCAGCACTGGATATGAACCCTAAAACTACTCACCAAAACAGCACAGAATCTAAAAAATAAAAATGCTCAAACTTGAGGCATCAGTGGAGATGCCCCTGTGCCCCCCTGCCCACCGTGGATAATAATTAGTGCTCAAATGGGGCAGGAGTCCCAGCAGAGCTCAGAAAGGGAGGAGAACCCAGAAGAGAGGAGAGGTGAAAGTCATGGGACAGGAAGGAGAAAAGGAGAGTGAAACAGAAATAAATCAAACCAACAACAAAGCCCTGAAGCAGAAGGAGCAGGGAAAGGAATAAAAGGGGAGAGGACAACATAAATGGACCAGAGTGGGTTGAGAACAGGAGGAAAATGGCTCAAGTGATGATCACAGGCTGGGAGGTTGGTACAGCCACACACGTGGAGGTAAATGAGTGTCTGGATTCAGAAAATATCCCTGTCTGCCTCAAAAATGGGCACCAGATGTGCCTGAGCTGTTGCCTGGGGACACTGATCCTTCCCAGCTGTGACACCATCCCCAGCCTGCCCACAGACCTCAGGAAGAAGGGCTGTGCAAACTGCAGGAACTGAATAAAAAGAACATTATTCTGAGAAGGAGCCTGCAAGGGCAGAGCTGTGGGAGAGCTCATCCCCATCCCAGGGAGTGCCCTCCCACAGCTGGGACTTTCAGTCTGAGTTCAAGAGGAGTAAAAATGAAACTTTGGAGATTTCTATCCCAGCTCCTCACTCCACCCCAGTTTTCTCACAGCGTCTGTCCTGCACAGGGATTTCCCATTCCCTCCTTGCAGCCTGGCTGTTGGGAAAGAGGGAGAGGAGAAGGGGAAAACTGGGTGGCTGCTGGTTTGTGTGTCAATTATACATCAGAGTCTTTGCTGCTGCTTCAGAAGCTTCTAATAATAATTATTATAATTAGGGCACTGGGAGAGAAATGTGCTGAGATCAGGGAGGAAAGCAGGGAAGCCAGGCCAGAATTAATTAGCCACTTTTATCTAAGAATCTCAAAGCATTTAGACATTAATTAATGAGTGCTGTGGTTAAGTCAGCTGCTCCTTTGCTGCCGTGGTGGCGCCGGGCTCGGGCTCAGCCCCTCCTTGCCCAGCCCGGGGTGCTGCCCCAGCACTGCCGGACACACAAATGGTTCCCTGGTCCTGCCTGTCACCCTGACAGCTCTGAGGACACCCGGCCTGGGCAGATGGGTGGTGCTGCCCGGCCCTGGCACGCTGAGCCCCTGCTGACCCCAGCTCAGCGCCCACCTGGGCACTGAGGCTGATCCTGGGGCTCCAACAGAACTGTGTGTCCAGGGCAAAATCCTTTCTGTCTCCTGGCTTACCCGTGCTGTGCCCATTGTTGGTGAATATTCATTAAGAGAAATTAGCATCTAATAGGTCTTAATTGACTTCTAAAAGCCTTGTTTTGTGGTAATGAAGTCTCTGCTGTAGCTGTGCCCGATGGCAGCTGGAGGGTCCCTGTGCCACCGCTGCCACCTCGGCTCAATCCCTTCCGTGGAGATCGTGCCTGCCCCACCCTGGCAGCGTTCAAAGGCGGCTGGAGAGCCGTGGTGCCGTGGGAGGGGTCCCTGCGCTCAGCAGGATTCTCACGAGGTGGTTTCTCCCTGAGGAGCTCAGCAGAAGTTCCAGCCCACACTGGCAGCGTGGCAGTGCAGGAGCTGCAGGGCGGTGACAATCAGCCACTGCTGGGGACCGGGAGCTGTGCTGGTTTGTGGTGATGCTCTGGGAAGGTCCCTGCCAGGTGTTCCTGGGCCTGGCTGTCCTTTCCTGGGGGTTACGGGGATCTGGAGCTGCAATAACCCCGGGCTCTCTGTCCCCTGCAGGTGAGCCCTCCCGCTGGTCCTCATCCCACTGCGACTGCTGCTGCAAGAACGGCAAAGGCGACAAGGAGGGCGAGAGCGGCACGTCCTGCAACGAGCTGTCCACATCCAGCTGTGACAGCCAGTCCGAGGCCAGCTCCCCTCAGGAGACCGTCATCTGCGGGCCTGTCACCCGCCAGCCCAACATTCAGACTCTGGACAGGCCGGCCAAGAAGGGCCCGGTGCAGCTGCTGCAGCAATCCGAGATCCGCAGGAAGAGCGACCTGCTCCGGACTCTCACCTCCGGCTCCCGGGAGTCCAACTCCAGCAAGAAAAAAGCAGTGAAGGAGAAGCTGTCTATCGAGGAAGAGCTGGAGAAATGTATCCAGGATTTCCTCAAAATCAAAATCCCAGACAGGTTTCCCGAGAGGAAACACCCCTGGCAATCCGAACTGCTGAGGAAGTACCACCTCTAGGCTTCGGGTGGGGAGAGCACACGACCTCCTTACCTTAGAGCCAGATCCTAAGTGATACAGAGTAATCCCCAATAACAACTATTTGTTAGGTCACCGAAACCAAAATCCATCTCTAGTACTGCCTAATTTGCCTATTTCACCTTAACATTTCTAGTCGTAGGGGAACGATATTTTTGCAGTCCTGGAAGCACAACGACAAACGCTTTTGTTTGTAAACTCGGAGTCTTACACAAGCTGAAAACCTTAAGGGCACGACCAGGCCCATGCCCAGGGAGGCTGGTGTGGCCCCGGAGCAGGCAGGGTGGCATGGGGAGGGCTCCGTGCCCTCTGCATCCTGCCCGGAGCAGGCGTGGCTGGAGGGATGAGCACAGCACAAAGCCCCAGCTCTGCCCCGGCAGTTTAAGCATGTGTATTTATATATGTGCATATATATATGTGTGTATATATATCTCTGTGTATATATATATGTATATATATATCAATATATATTGCTTAAAGATTTTCTGGCTCTCTCCTTATAACTGCACTTTCTCAGAAAAGAGCATTTTTTTTAGTCTGTGGATGTCCCGTTTCTTCTCCAGGCCTTTGAGGGCTGAACAGTAGAAATCCATCTCCCCGTGTCTGTCCTGCCAGTCTTTCCCCCTCCCTGGGGCACGGCCAGCGTGTCCCACTGGGGCCAGGGTGCAATCTGTGGGTTTGTGTTGTCATCAGCAAAATATTCCCTGTGTTTGGGGTGCTCCTGTCACCCCACTGCTGGGTGTTTCCCAAGGCTGCCCGTGTCCGTGGGCTGTTCCAGAGGTGTGGGCTGTGATCAGGGGTGTTCTGATCCCACTGGAAAGCGGCAGGGATGGCTCCGGGGTGCCTGGGGGTGCACGCTGGTCCCTGCAGGTGCCAGGTGTGTGTGCCAGGAGCGCTGTCCCAGCTGGCAGGGATGGCAGGCACCGTGCCCCCCCTGCCCCAGAACTCACCCAGCCCAGCCGGGGGCTGTGCCAGGAGAAAACAGCCCCGCAGGAGCTCCCTGTGTCCCCTCCCACAGGTGCCAGCAGTGCCAGTGCCGTGGTGGCACTGCAGAAAACCCCACGCTGTGCCCCGTGTGCCCCCGGAGCCTGGGGAGGGCTGGGCTGGTCCTGCACTGCCCCGGAGCCCGGGGAAGGGCAGCAGGGGTCGGGCCAGGTGTGGGGACAGCCAGAGCTGGGGCTGGGCAGCCATGGAGAGGGATGGAACAATTCAGGAGCAAACCAGCTGGAGGATCTGGGAGCAATGATTTGTTTTCTAAAGGCACAGAAAGAAGATTTTCTATATCTATGAATATAAATCTGTGGGCAGTGACAGTGCTGGTAACACGGAACGCTCGGATTCTGATTCAGTAGATGTCCTGCAGGTTCCAGGGCTTGCCCCCTCCTAAATCCCAGAATTTGCTGTGGGAGATGCTGTCCTGCCTGCACAGGTTCTTCTGGGCTGCTGGAGCAGTTCCAGGCAGGAGGAATCCCGGTGTCTGCTGTGCTCCATCACACCGGGCTGGCCGGGGGTGGCAGGGAACCCTGGGGTCTCCAGGAGCTCACAGCTGTGTCTGGGGCCGGGGGCCCCTTTTAGCAGCTCAAAAAGGAAGCAATACTTGCCCAGAGGGCTCGCTAGGCAGGAGCTGGCTGTTGGGAGGGGAACCCTCCCAGCAATAGACCCGCAGGTGGCTGCAGAGCAGGGCTGGGAGGTGCAGCTGGGGTCACCCTGGGATTTTGGGGGTGCAGGAGGAGCCGTCCCTGAGGGAGCTGTCCCCTCTGTCGGTGCTGAAGGAGAGGCTCTGCCTGGAAAATGCTCAGTGAGGAGACTCAGCACTTCCTAGGATCGTGCTTTAGAGCCTGTTCAGGGCTTAGGACATTCCCTCCCACTGGAATTCAGGTCTGGTCCTTGTGCCACCCTCTGCTCACAGGCTCAAAAGGCACATCTTCCCACGGAAATCCATGTTTTGTACAAGCTCCGCAGATTTGGCCCTGCTTAGTTATCTCATGGTTAGCTTATAGCATTTTTCTCCCCCTACTCAACATTTCCTGCACCTTGTTCCCCTGGGATCTCTGCCCCCTTGCTCTGGCACCAAGCAAGAGCTGGGGAACAGACAGGGCTCTCCTCTGGATTTCCAGGGGTTCAGGACAGGTCACCCCTGTTCCCTGGCAGGAATCTGCAACTCCAACCTCGTGCTTTCCCTCCAGACCTTTCCCGGTGTCTTTTGAAGATTCCCAGCTCTTTGGGGTGCAGGCTGTGTGTGCAGAGTGGAGGAGCAGGAGTTGGGGGGGGAGTGTGTGAGTGTTCCCAGGGACACAGGATTGCTCCCTGATTAATCACTGGGGGAAAATTAGACCAAATGAAATGCATCCAAGTGGGCTTGATTTATGTGGCCTTCATGTCTCCAGTTTGAGATGAAATAGTTATTACACTCCAGTGCTACAGAAATAAAGGTCTTAAACTTCAGTAATCACAGGCAGGCCCAACCTGCTGGGAACCTCAGTTTGGGCTGGGGCTGGGGCAGTGCCAGGTGTGGGGCTCGTGCCCGTGTGTGTTGGTGTGGGTTCTGCTGCTGGTCTGCCCTGGACAGCTGTTTAATTTGTGATTTGTGCAGAGCTGGAGCTTTGCTGGCAGCTTTGGTGCTGCTCAGAGGGCCTGGGGGGGCTGTAGGTGGAACACAGGGCTACTCTCTGTACCACCAGTGCCCCACAGCATCCCCTGCACCTTTGGGGTGCCACCAAGGTGCCACCACTGGGACAGGGGTGTGGAGAGACCCTGGGAGGCTGAGATGGAGCAGGGGCAGTGAAAATGCTGCTGCAGGATGGCCCCGTAATTCAGGGGTGGGTCAGGAAGGAGCAACCAAACCTTCTGCAGGCTGAACATGAACCCTGGAGATCCCTTCCCAGCATTAGTGCCACACACACAGGGATGCACAGCTGCACGGGCATCCCTGCACTGGGAGGGAAAGACAGGGGGTGACAGGCAGGGGGACAGACTCATGTGGGTGACAGGCAGGGTGACAGACCCATGAGGGTGACAGGCAGGGGGACAGACCCACGTGGGTGACAGGCAGGGTGACAGACCCACGTGGGTGACAGGCAGTGGCCGATGCCTTTCTGGCAAGGCTGCTCCCCTCTGTGGGAGGTGGCCCTTGTCCCTGTGCCCCCTGCAGCGGGTGGCACCTTGGAGCCAGGGCCAGCCCTGCAGTGTCCAGGTCACAGCCTGTCCCCTCCTCCCTGCAGGGCTCTCCCTGGGGCTGGGAGGGGAGGAGGGAGGCAGATTCCACCCTGGGGCAGAGAGGGAACTGCAGCAGAGCCCACCTGAGAGACACCTGGGCTTGGGCTGAAAACACATTCCACTGAAATTCCACCTGGCCTCGGTGAGAGAACACACGTGTCTCCCTGGGATGGGTTTTGTAGCAAGCCAAAATTAAACTCCACTCTCAGAGTACTTTATTCCTTCTAAAACATCTGGGGAGAAAACTGGGCTTGGAGCTACTTTCCACCAGTAACAAAGACCAAGTTCTGGTACAACTAATTTAAAAGCTTACCTTGCCTCAGCTGCCAGTGCAGAATTCCCAGTTTCCAGGGTTTGTCACCCCAAGGCCCCTGAGACAGCTGAGCAGCACTCAGAGCACTCGGGGGACACACAGAGAAGGTGTCACTGCACAGACCCCTGGGGACCAAACGGTTTGGGTTTCCCCCTAAACCATTTGCACACACAGCACAGAGGCCCTTTTTGGGTTTCCTTAAATCCTTTGGGTTTAAGTTGGCTGAGTCCATTCATTAATTTTATTTGCAAGTTGTGGGCTGAAGGAGAAGACAAGGTTGGGTTATTTTGGCAATGGCCATCACGTCCCTGAATCCTTCAGCCCTGGGAAGGCTGGAGGGAAATTCCCAGCCCCCTCCCCTCCCCGAGCCCCCACCACTGCGAGGACAGACTTGACTTTCAGAGTACTTTATGCATAAGGCCCCATGTGTATCATGGTACAAAATAATTGTCCAGTCTTATGGATAGTTTATGCCCCAACGGGGTTTTGTAGATTAATAGTAAAAGAACAAAAAAAAAAAAAAAAAAAGAAAGAAAAAAAAAGAAAAAAAGAAAAAGCACTTTTAAATTATTTATATTATAAAAAGACATTCTTTATTTTTCTTGGCATTGATGTCACTTAGCTAAAAAATCCGTTTATAAATAGGATATTGCAGATTTTAAACTATAGCAATGCTCAAGCAAACACGATCAGAGTTCCACAGAGAAAATGACCGAGGTGAAGCAGGAGGGTGGCAGGGCCCAGCTGGCTCCGTGGTGGCGTTGGAGAGGAGGGAGGGGACGTCCCTGTGTGGGGACATCCCTGTGTGGGGACATCCCTGTGTGGGGACATCCCTGTGTGGGGACGTCCCTGTGTGGGGACATCCCTGTGTGGGGATGTCCCTGTGTGGGGATGTCCCCACGTGGTGATGTCCCCGTGTGTCCCCTCTGGCTGTCCCCAGCCCGGGATGGCAGGGCTGTCCCCCCCAGCCCTGGGGCTGTGCTGAGGTGCTGCCAGTGCAATATTTCCCAGCCCACACGGGGTGCAGAGGGGTTTGGTGCCATTGGGATCTCTCGGGGCCTTGCTTTCGTTACATTTTCGGACCTCATTCAGCACTAAATGACTTCGCCGAGGCTGAGTCAGTCTGTTGCACATTGATGTAGATTAAGTGGCACCCACTGAATTACCTCTCGACTTTCCAACGTGGTTCACTTGTACATAAGTGTAATGTCAAACTGTTTACAGGTTCTTTTGTGCGTAATCGTGGAAAAAGGAAAAAAAAAAAAAAAGTTTTAACTACAAATTTAAAGGAATCGATTTTACTGGAAGGTGTTGAAAAAAAATGAATGTGCTTAATACAGTATAGACATCCTTGCTAATGGTCTCACCTGAATGCATGTATCCGTGTTGTCAGTCCCACCAGTGAGGTTATTGGCAATATTCTGCAGTCTGTGAATAGCAAATATGCATAAACTACTGTGACTCTGACAAATATAACTCGGTAACTGTTTCTACTGTGGTATGTGAAAAACCCTGTAGCTTTTAGCCTGCTGTATTTCCCTGGGTGCAAAGAGCACCTGGAAAAAGAGAGAGCTGGGAAAAATGAAGTCACAGCTGTGCCCAGGGTGGTTCATGTGACGGCCCCTGTGGGTGGCTGTGCTACAAGTGCTAAAAATGCCATTTTCAGAGGCTGGCAGGTGGAAGGGAAGGTGCTGCTGCTGGAGCAGAGCTGGCCCCGGGCTGGGGCTGGGGCTGTGGGATCATCCTGGGGGGAGCACAGCCACGCTCTGGGGGTGCTCACAGCTGTACTCTGTGTGAGTTTGTGTTTGTGTTTGTGATTCTGGCACAGCTCTGAGTGCACACTGGGAGAGCACAGACAGGAACAGAGGATTTGCTGTCCTTCAGCTGTCACACACACTCACAGAAGTGCACCCACGGATACATCCAGGCTTTCTTGCTCACGGGCACTTAGCTCTGGCTCATGTAACCACTTCCCTCCTGCTGGCAGGGCCTTTTGCTCCCTTCAAAGCTGTGGGGTTTTCACCAATTTATTTCTGGGTTTGTTGTTATTATTTTTAATCTGCAATTGGCTGTAATTGGGAGAAAGCCCTTTCCAGTGGCTCCTTCCTGGGAGAAGGTGAAAGATCCATCTCTGCAGCATTTGCCCCATGTGTTGCCTCCCCAGAGCTGGGATTTGGGTGTTGCAGTGCCTGCACACGTGAGGCCAAGGTTTGGGAGCTCCAAACCCTCCTTTTGTCCCTCAGTGGTGAGGGGGATGCTCGCTGAGGTCACCTTTGGCACCAGCCCAGCGCTGGCAGTGCCACGAGCCTGGTGATGGCAGGATTCCCATCCTGGCACAGCCCCTGCAGGCAGCCCCTGCCTTGTGCCTCGGGACCAGCACCTACAGAGGGACCCTCAGTCCCTGGAGAGCCTTCCCAGCTCTGGGACCAGCTTCTCCCCATTAACCACCCCCCTCTGGAACCCAGGGGCACCCTTCTGCTGCTGTCCAGCTTGCAGCCCCATTCCCTCTGGCTGGGCTGGGTCTCAGGCTCCATCTCTCCACTCAGCCAGGTCCCACAGGAGGAGAGCACTGCTGTGGTCCTGGCTGGTGACAGTTCTCCCTGCCAGGACACCCCTCAGTCCTGGGCAGGGCTCACCTCCGTGGCTGCCCACTCACATTTCGGAGCAGGAAGCTGATTTTGGTTATTCTGAGCAATTCTGAGCACTGCCTTGGCTGCTTTTCCTGTCAGGGCAGATGTGAGAGAGCAGTGGGTGTGGGGGTAGAACACCTGCACAAGAATTACTGAGGATGTAATTACCTCCCCCACACAGCACGGGGTGATGTGCATGGAAAGGAGAGATTCCCTTTGATACCAGGTGATACCAGAAAATGATTTTAATCTGCCTTACAACTATGTAATTAAGAGAGCTTATATATAGAAATATATCTCTATCTATCTCCCCACATGTGTATTTCTGGCTGGGAGCAGGGTGGGCAGTACCAGGGCTGGGCTGGCCTTGTTCTCTGCCCACTGCTGCCACAAGGGCTGGGATGAACAAACCAACTCAAAGCTTGCCCAAAGCCTCTTCAGAGGAGAGTCCCCTCTGCCAGGGACAACCCCTACCCCCCAAAATGCTGAGCTGTCCCAGTCCCTGACACCTGGGCCAAGCTGTGGCCGGGGAGGTTCTGCTCAGCCCCTGTCCCCCCTTCTGCCCCCTGAGCAGGCAGCTGAGGGTGACCCTGCAGGTCATGGTCCCATTGCCAGGATGGGACTGAATTCGGGCACAGGAGGATGCCCAGGGCACGAGGGCTGGGAGGGTGAGGCTGGGAGGGTGAGGCCCTGAATCCTGCAGCCTCCTGCCGAGGCAGGGAATGGAGCAAACCTGCTGCAGGGAGCAGGGACAGGGCAGGGGACAGAGCAAAGCTGCTGCAGGGAGCAGGGACAGGGCTGGGGACAGAGCAAACCTGCTGCAGGGAGCAGAGACAGGGCTGGGGACAGAGCAAACCTGCTGCAGGGAGCAAGGACAGGGCTGGGGACAGAGCAAACCTGCTGCAGGGAGTGGGGACAGGGCAGGGCTCAGGGCTCAGGGCAGGGCAAGGCACACCCTGCTCACCCCACGGGTCTGTCCCCACTGCCCCAGCCCCGCTCCTGTGCTCTGGAGGAAGAACTCTGTAAATACAGCAGGTTAAAAACTGGCACAGTATCAGCAAGTCTGTATTTAATGCAGATGTTTCCCATGTTTTGTAGTAATGTTTTATTGATAAATAAAAATCAACCAAAGACAAAACTGGTGTTGTCTGTGTGAGCAGGACCACGTGGCATTTCTAGGGACTGTCCCTGGCACATGCCAGCCCCTGGGGATCCTCCCAAACAGAGACCATCACCCATGGAAGTGGAGTGGAAGAGAAAATGTCCCCTGAGCTCCGAGGGAAGAGGAGCCCCAAGATTGTCACTGTCCCCACGTGTGCCCTGCACTGCCCCAGCTCTGGGTGTGACACCGAGTCACCCGACAGGGCTGGGATGACACAAACATCACTAATGGCTCCAAAAGAATCCCAAAACGCTCTGGATTTTTAAAGCACAGCAAAAGAAGCAAAACTTGCAGCAATTAAACTGCATCTTAATGAGCTGCCTCCCAAAGAAAAGCTTGAGAAAAATGGGTTCATCAGAGACTCGTTTAAAAACCACTAAAACCATTAATACTATAAACATCCTCTCCACGGCATAAATTTTGTGTCTTTCCAGATGTGTTTTTATTATTATGCCCAATTTATGGGAGGAGAAAACAAGGCACAGCTCTCTGGGTTATTTTGTCCCAGGGATGCCAGCAAGCAGCAGCCAGCAGGTGCAAAAACCTCCTTTTACCAAATTCCTGGGCACCTGTGCCCATGCCACACCAGGCTGCCACATCTAAACCCTTTAGCAAATTTGATTTGGTCTTTACCAGAGCAAGATATTCCTGAGTTTGGGACTTAGTGCTGACTGAAGGGGGAAGGGATGTCTGTGACCCTGAGCGGCCCTTTGCCCATGAAATAAGAGCTGCGAGGGCAGAAAGAATTTGGACGGACTCTGCTTGGCATTTAACCCCTGGAGCTGCCTGGGGAGGGTTTGCAGGAGCTTTCCAGCTTTAGGCAGTGCCGGGCTGTCAGAAGAGCTCAGCACTCGGCGGTGCCAATGGCTTTGAGCAGCTGGGTGTGCTGAGCTGTGGAACAGAGGGAGATGGGGCTGCTCCTGCCCTGACCCCGGCATCCCTGAACTGTCACAGCCCGGCATCCCTGCACTGTCACAGCCCGATATCCCTGAGCTGTCACAGCCCGGCATCCCTGAACTGTCACAGCCCGATATCCCTGAACTGTCACAGCCCGATATCCCTGCGCTGTCACAGCCCGGCATCCCTGAGCTGTCACAGCCCGATATCCCTGCACTGTCACAGCCCGGGGACCCGGCTGGGACATGGGCAGGGCAGGGCAGGGCTGCGGGACAGGCGATGCTGCAGTTCGGAGCGGGCTGGGAGAGCCCCTGTCCCCCCCAGCTGTGCCCCACACCACCCCTGGCGGCGGGGACAAAGGGACACTGTCACTCCGTGAGAGTTGGGGTCATTCCAGCCCAGCCCATCTGCCCCAGCATCCCCCCAGTGCCCTCGGCACGGGCTGGCACCAGGGACAGACAGGGACAGACAGGGACAGACAGGGACAGGGACAGGGACAGGGACAGGGACAGACAGGGACAGACAGGGACAGGGACAGGGACAGGGACAGACAGGGACAG
Source organism: Certhia americana (assembly GCA_018697195.1). Classification (NCBI taxonomy): domain Eukaryota; kingdom Metazoa; phylum Chordata; class Aves; order Passeriformes; family Certhiidae; genus Certhia; species Certhia americana. The sequence continues at coordinate 274,226 of CM031869.1, read as the reverse complement.
ACAGGGACAGGCCAGGGCTCCTGGTGGCCGAGGAGCTGTGTGTACTGTTGGCACTGGTGATGCCCTTGGCTGAATCTCCAGGACCAATCCCGTTTCCCCCCTTTTCATTCATTTCCAGATATTTACCCTGAGCTCCATCCTGCTCTGGCCCAGCTGGACACCTGGAAGCTGAAATGGGAGTTCTGCTTTCTCTGTGATCTTGCCTCTGCTATTGAAGTTGCTATTAAGCTACCCTAATTATTTTTAAAATCCAATAAAGGCATCTAATATGTGCAATTTTAACATAATGTGTTGGGAATAGTAGTTCAGTGCTATTACCAGTGCTAAAATCAATGGCTCTGCTCATGGAGCTGTGAGCTTTTATTTTCATCATTAGGCCAAGAGAACAAGTCTGTATCTCTACATCTCTATCATCTCTATCTCTATCTCTATCTCTATCTATATCTATATCTATAGATATATATCTATATAATTATTAATGAGAGATAACATAAATCTGTATCATTATTAATATGAGATATAATAACATAAAATTGAATCCTATAAAATCTGGATAATTATTCATTAGAACCATGACACTGACCCCTCTTTGTGAGCCCCTCTGTGCCTGCCCGTGAGCCCTGTGAGCAGCCCTGGGGTCCTGCCACTGCAGTGTGGTGGAGAGGGACAGGTAGGGACAGGGTGGGTGGCACAGCCCGGGCTGCAGGGCCTGCTGAGACACAAACACAATTTTTCCTTTTCCAAGGCTGTCCCCAGCATTCTGCAGAGGGAATGGGCCCAGCCCCTCTGGGGGTGCTGCAGGCTCCTCACACAGCAGAGGCTGGCTCAGAACTGGGCACACACCAGAGCCAGTCAAACACTCCTTGGGTTTCTGACATCACTGTAGCCAAGCACAATGAAAAAATTGCTTTTTTTCAATTTCTGTTGGGACAGATCCATCAGCTCTGAAGACTCTGCTGTCACTGTGGTACCTGCACCTCCAGAGTCCCTGAAGGTTCAAAGTTAATTAAGGACAAAGCATTATATCTGGATGCTGAACCCAACTTCAATAAATTAATTAGGATTTTCTCCTTTTGGGTGGTGTCTTCACCCAATATTTTATCCCTTCATCCCCAGTGCAGTGCTCTGGCTCCTTGCTCCTCCCTGCAGCCACAGCTCAGTGCAGGGCACTGGAGTGGCCAAACCCTGGGAATTGTTCCCCAGCCCTGACCGTGCCCTGGATATTCCCTGATGGGAATACAAATGTTATTCTGCTTTTTGTAAATGCCCTAACATGCTTTTCACATTCTTTCTGAAAGGAAAAAGCAGGTGAGCTCTCTTCTCCAGGAAGAGCAGAGTTTTCCATCCTCCAGCTGTATTTTAACACTGCTATGAGTAATCATCTCCTCCAGGTGAAACCCACAAAGATGTCCCAAATCATGGATTTAAATGACAGCAAAAAAATTCCCTGAACTCCTTAAAGTTAATGACGATCTTCATTTTCATTTGCCACATATTCCTCTCCCGTAATGGCCATGTGCTAAATCTTCATGAGACTTTTTATAGTTTCACTGAAGGAATATTTGCATAATTATTAGTGCATAATCTGCTTTAATGGGCCCACTGATTTTACTGTTACAGAGGAATGTCTGTGGTGTCAGACTGAAGCACAGCCAGGCCTGGGCAGTCCTGGGGAGCTCTGTGTGTGCTGCAGAGCAGTGCCCATGGCCAATGGCCCCTGGCACCAGCCCAGACTGGGAGCTGGCCCTGGGGCAGCAGAAGGGAAACAGGGACTGCTGTGCCCCTCACTGTGCCCCTGAACTGTCAGGAAAATGAACTCACAAACTCCAGAGGTTTATGCCCACAAAGGAGACAGAAGAGTCCTTTGACTTTATTCCAATAAGGCAGAGACCATGGGGCATTCCCTGGGGTCTCTCTGATTTTGGAGGACGCAGCCTCCCTTTTATCCCAATTTCCCTCCCTTTTATCCCAATTTCCCTCCCTTTTATCCCAATTTCCCACCTTTTTATCCCAATTTCCCAGCCCCATTCCCCTCTCCCTTTCCCCACTGCCTGAGGCACTTGAGAGCTCCACACTTCCCTCACATTCCCCTCCAATGTAGAACCCTCCCTTTGCATTTTTCATTCGGATGCAATTGATGCTTTCTCCCCATTGTTTCTTTCACCTTTCAATCTCCAATTTCACTTCTCAGCAAACCTACAGTTTGTTTGGAAAGGTAAATATCTTTTTTATCCATTCCTCAATCAGTGGAACCCTTCCCATTGTTCCCTTTCTCTCTCAGTGCTGGTTTTGTCTATCAGCCCCACAGCTGGTTTGGAAACACAAATCTCTCCTTCCTCTCAGAACCACAACCCCCCAGCCTGCCTTTGGGGGGAAGGGACCACAAATCCACCCCTGCCATGGGCAAGGGACCCCAAATCCACCCCCTGCCATGCCTCCCACTGCCCCAGGGTGCCCCAAACCCCAATGTCCAGCCTGGCCTGGGACACTGCCAGAGATCCACAGCACCTGTGCCAGGTCCTGCCCACCCTGCCAGGCAGCCAGAATCCCCAAATCCCTGCTCCAGCCCCTGCTCCAGGCCTGGGCACAGCGAGGAGCAGCCTCAGCACCCCAGGGCTGGGGGGATCTGTCCCCCTTTGGAAGTTTCCCCTGCATTGACGTGGGCAAGTATAAAAAGCATCTCTTGAAGCAAGAGGAGCGAGGTGTGAGGAGGGTGTGATGACAGCAGCTATATAAGGAGGCAGCACAGAATTCTTGAGGGAAAGCATCAAACTTCTGCTATTTTCCAACCAGATCATACCCTCGCTATGAAATGTCATTTCTACAATTTTTTTAGACTGTTCTAATAGATCCTGATAAATGTTCTTCTCCTCAGGGCTTGTCAGGAGCAGACATGATTGATACTATCTTCAGAAGGAGACAAAAATGTTCTGTGCAGGATCTGCCACTGTGGCAGATCTCAAAAACAATGGTCTGAACTGAGCAGTACAGAACACTTCTGAAATATTTGAAATTCCTACAACAGCAATTCGGGTTTGAATCCTACCTCCTTCAGAAAGCCATAGTAAAGACCTTAACTAAATTTGGGGAAATAATAAGAAAAGAAAAGCATCTCAAAATCCATAGGCAACAGCACAGCTTGAGTACAGTCTAGGGCAACTGCATTTTCTGCACTCTTTTTGAAAGTGCCAATATTCAATTGATAATTTTTAATAAAATATTAACGTGTTTTAGTGGAGAGATCCTGCAGGCCTGAGCCTGGAGGCTGGGAATGGCTCTGCTCTCCCAGATCCCAGCTCAAGCCCAAAATTAAACTCTTAATGCCTTAATAAGGCAGAGAGTTGAGTGTACAATGACCTGTTCTTTAAGTGATATATTAAATTAACTTTCCTTATGTATTTTCAGATGGAAGTTAAATATTTTCACATAGTTGTAGACCACAAAAGGCCATCAAAAGGGATTAGATGAGATTTTTTTCCTCTATTAAATGAGCAATCTGGCACTGTGTGGCAGCAGAGCCCACCCCACACACCCCCCCTTCTCTTCTCTTCTCTTCTCTTCTCTTCTCTTCTCTTCTCTTCTCT
>CM031869.1:240639-255320 GCA_018697195.1 Certhia americana | reverse complement strand
CCGAGACCTGACTATTGGCTTTGAATTGATTTCCCTGTCCCCTGTGCCCCTCGGCCAGCCTCTGTGCCCGCACCAGCCCTTTTCCCCGCTGCCCAGGCCAGGCTCACCACCCCATATCCTTCATCGCCAAAGGTGCAGCCGCTGCTCTGTGCCCTGCCACCAATAAAGGTGGGAGCATGGCTGGGGAAGGGAAGAGCACAAAGGGATAGCTGGGGGCCGCACCAACCCCTGGAAACACACCTGGACACACCCTCAAAGCCCTCAAACAAACCTCCTCAAACCAACCCCTGAAAGCCTAAGCCCGGCCCTGATGGGATGCGGAAACTTAAGTGGGCTGGGAACTGGGATGAGGCTGGGCTGGCTGGGAAAGGGATGGATGGGATGGGATGGGATGGGATGTTGATGGGCCTGGGTGATGTGGGCATAGTGGCATGTGCACCTTGTGCATTGGATGCTTGGCTGGTATTTGTCTGGCTTTGGGCTTGCTGGGCTGGGCTGGGCTGGATGTGATGGGACTCTGGGATTGGATGGTATGGGATGGCAACCTGGCTGGATGGGCGTGGGCTGTGATGGGCACTAGGGCCTGGATGGGCACCTGGACTGTTATGGGCCCTTTGCTTTTCTTAGGCTGTCTGGGCTTTGACACTGGCTGTTCCCTGTGGCTGGGCCTCTCTGGCTTGTCCCTTTTCTGGAACATGGGCATGGGCTTGGCTGGTATGGGTACTCTGCCGATGTCCCGCAGGGGAGGAAGCTTTTCCTGTGCCTGCAGTCTCTCCCTACTGTGTGACTCTGTTTTTGTGGCTTGGCCTGCTGCCTATAGAGGTGCGCACATTAGCACTGCTTGACATTTTCTTCTCATCCTACACATCGTTGTACTTAAATCAGCCCGGCGCAGCTTTGTCCTTTAAAACACAGCCCCCAGCATTTCAAAACACTCTGTGTAAATAACAGATTTAATATCTCCGTGAGCTCCTTAGAAAATCAATATTGATCATTAATAATTTATAAAATCAGGATTTGATGCACACTGAAATAAAAATAGCCTATTCTTTCCTGCCATTTTTCCTACCTCAGCCCCGGGGTGGGTGAGGAACAGACAGAGCTGCACAGACTGAGGGCTCAGGGCTGTCCTCAGCCTCTGCAGAGGGGCTGGGAGCAGCCTGCTCTGGTGGGAGGTGTCCCTGCTCATGGCAGGGGTGGAACAGGATGAGCTTGAGGGTCCCTTCCAGCCCAAACCAGTCTGGGACTGGTTCTGTGCAGACATCTCTAAAATTTTCCAACCTCTGCCTTTACTCAGCCTGCCCAGTGTTGCTGAACACCCTACAAGGACCTGCACCTCCCCCAGGAGGCTCCTGGGAGCACCTGAACTTACTCTGAACACTTTAGAACGCCACCTAGTAAATTGTAAAAATGAAAGCTGGTGGCTCTGAACAACTGAATCCCTTCCCCTCTGTTGGGAGCAGGCATTGGACAGACAGATTCTGTACTTCACTTTTTAAGCTTCCTGGATCCACAGGCAGAGCCTGCCTCATTAGATGTGTATTTTATGCATGCTGTAAGCTCAGGGGATCTGTGGAACTCCAGGTAGCAGCCAGGGTGTGCAGGTGGCATTTTGATGGATGCTGTGTGCAGCTGTAAAACCAAGATACTCCTCTGCACACTTGGAGGGCTTGTTTTCTCCTTCCTGGAAAGCTTTTATCTCACTCCAGTAATTGCCAGCAACACTCACAAGCAGTGAATCCACGAGTGAACCTGGTCAGGCACGTTGCCCTGCACTGCCCTGGGCTCCTCAGGGACCCCCCCTCCAGGGCTGGGGTGTCCCCATCCCACGGGGCTGGACACACCAGACGTGTCTGGAAAGGGCTCCAGAGAGAGGACTCTGTTCTATTTGTTGTGTTCTGTACAGTCCTCAGCCTTGATCTGCTCCAAGAGACAAACACACAGGAGAATTTGTCATTTAGTCCCTGTCGGGGACAGGAGAACTGACACACAGGCTACACCAAAGCCCATTTCATTAAGCTGGCTTCTGCTCTAAAGCAGTCTCGGGTAAGAAAATTCAGAGCAAGGCTGAAAATACCCAGAGCCCCCAGATCAGGGGCAGCAAAACGCCAGCCCTGCCCTGCTGCCACAGCCTGGAGCAGCTGAGAGGGCTGTGCCAGTGGGCACAAAGGGTCTGTGACAGGGCACTACAACCCAAATGTCCCTGAGGTGGAGAGCTCTGCACTCACCTGCACCACGTGAAGGACACCAGCACCCCAGGAGCTCCTGCAGGGCTGACAGAGCCATCCTGGAACACTTCCTCTGGGCACCTGCTGGCATTTATTTTTGGAGAGTCTGGTCCTGCCAGCTGGCCTCTGGGGAACATTAGGAGGTTTGTTTGCTTGGTTATCCCTTCCCAGGGGCCTCGTTGGGATTACATGTAATTGAAGTTTCTGGGTTCATTTGTTCCTTCGTATCCTTGTGTGAAAACCCTGTTAAATGTAAGGTGGGAAAGGAGAGGAGGGTCCCTGTGCCCACTGTGAGTCTGTGCTGAGAATTCCTGGCCTTTCCCTGGGAGGGAGCCTCTCCCTGCCCCTCGGTGCCTTCAGCTAACCCAGAGGGCATGAAAACAGTTCCTGTCTCTGGGCTGTGCCCTCCAGCCTTGCCCTGTCACCTCCCTCCCAACACACACACCACAAAACCTTCCTTTGCTTTTCCTGTGTTCTGGAGGGCTTTTCTGTTGGAAATCAATGGTTTTCCTAGGTGAGTGGCAAAGATAAGGTCAACTAATAAATAATCTTCTAGACTGGAATAATAGAGCAGAAGCTTTGGTACAAGCTCCTGTGGAAATGTCAGTGTTCTCTGAAGAGCTTTGTCTGAGCCCCACAGGTGAGCACAACCAGTCCCTGAACCCAAACCACGAGGAAAGGTTTCCACCTCAGCCCTGGACAGGAGGAGCAGTGGGGTTAGGGCAGGCAGCAGCTGGAATTCCCAAAACTCAGGGAGTGCAGGTGCCAGCACTGCTGGGTGTGGGCAAGGCACAAACCCCCGAGCTCCAGCAGAGCCCCCTCCCCTGCCAGAGCAGAGCTGGGCTCCAGCCTTGGCTGGAAATGCTGTAAATTGGCTGTAAATGCATTTTCCTCCTGTGCAGAGCCTGCTGGACCTGGGGGCAATGGGTGCTGCTGGCCTGGCAGCACTGGGGCTGAGCCCCCAGCACAGCATCACTGCTGGGGAGGAGCAGGAATTCTCCTGAGGGGAGCAGGAATTCTCCTGAAGAGCTCTGGATTCTTCAGAGGGAAGGGGGAAGCAGCCTTGCCCAGGAGCTGGCAGGGTGGAAATATCCATGGGCACAGCACTTATTTTTTTCAAGCGATGTGAATAACAAAATGAATGACATTTTCCTGGCCAGAAGTGAGCAACATTTCTAGATGTATTGGGATGCAATAAACTGAAAATTTGTTGTATAGTAAAGTGCATTTAACATTTACTCTCTCTCCTGCTCTATCACTGCTAAGCTGTCAATAACTCCCCCTCTTCACACACAATTTCTGCTGGGGATTTGGAAGTTTCTGCAACATTAGGAGAGATTTTACCTTGACAGCAGATGGGAGGGAGTCCAAACCTCCCAGAACAGCACCCTTGTCCTTATCCCTTCTGTCCATGGGATATTTCTGGGCTGCCTGGCAGCAATGTGTGCCTGAACTGGTTTCCACACTTCTGGAGCAGGTCCAGGCTGGCCAAGACAAGGGACGGCAGCTGCTGTGACTGAGGCACCGTCTGTACTGGCAGGAAAAGGGTTAATCCAAAATCACACCCTAGCCTTCACAACTGTTCTGCCGACTGAAAGTCTTGACCCAAATAATAATGAAAATCCAGTAAAAACATTTCTAATTCTGGTGAGGTATAAAAACAATCCTGGTATATAAAAGCATAAAACTTATGGTAAAAAAAAACCCCAAAACAGACTAAAACAAGAGTGGCTGATAACTTTCTGGTGAGATTACCATCATTTTAGCTGAGCTTAATGCAGTTTTTCGAAATACTTGAAGGACTGACTGGTGGGTTGCACAGCCCCCAGAAATACCCCTGCACAAAGACAACAAATGACATTTCCAGGCTCACTTTGTCCTGCAGGACTGCCAAATGCCAGCCTGGGGGACAGCCCAGCCCTGCCTGCACCCAGCTCCTCCCCAGCCAGCACCCCTCACTCCCTGCCCTGATAAATCTCTGCCCTCCTCAGGTTCTGGAGTTTAACTCGCTCACCTCCCCGGGGGCTGGCAGGGGAGAAGAGGAATAGAGAAATCAATCACTTGATGAGAGGCAGGCTTGAACCAGTGCCAGAACCCAAATTCTGGGAAGGGAGAATTCGCTATTGATTAGAAAGAGGTGTTTTTGTCAGATGTTTACAAGCCTGGCTTCCCAGCACTGCCTGCAGCAGGTTCAGGGACCTTCCCCAGGGACAGAGGCTGTTCCTGTGCAGAGCTGTCCCCAGGAACATTCCAGAGGAATTCCATCCCTCTCTGGGTGGGGACATCCTCCCCGTGCAGGGCTGGCCGGGCAGGGACACCCAGAGCCCCAGGGTGCCTTCCCAGCTCCTGCTCACCCTTTGGGATTTTGGGGCTCCCTCCCTCCCTGCCCTGAGCTGTGCAGCGAGCTGGGGACACTGGGGAGCACAGGTGACAGCTGGTGACAACCACGGAAACCAGGCTGGAAAAGCCTCTGAGAGCAGCGAGTGCCACCATCCCCAGCACTGCCACCACTGTCCCCAAGTGTCACAGCCACCCTTTAACCCCTGCGGGATGGGGCTGCAGCTGTGCCCTGGGGGAAAGGGATTTCATTTCACGGCAATGGAATGTTCCTCCCAGGGCAGGAACATCCCCAGAGCACATCAGATTAATCCTTTTTATGGTGAATTGCACAGGGCAGGCCTCGCAGCCGTGACCAAAGGTGCAACAATTGCTTCCCTCCCCTCCTCTCCTGTGCCAGCCACTCACTCAGTTCTCTTGCAGCAGCACTGAATATAACTTAAAATACTCTATTGTTTATTTAATCTAGTATCTTTAATCCCCAGTTCAATTTTTAATCTTCACAATTACTGAAACAGGCAGTTCAGGCTCACCAAAATTAATTTTTCTCTCCAATCTTAGTTGTATCTCTGAGAGGTTGTTTGCAGCCTTAATTAAAATCTACAAGCCAAAACTCCCATTCATTCCCCCACTAAAGGCAACATCAGTGTGAATAAAATCAGTAGAAGCTCCTGCCTTTCAACGCCTCACTGATTGTTTGAGTCAAGACAATTTAAGAACAACTGAATTCCCCCTTCAGCATGGGAATGACCATGGAATAAACCCCTCTGAGCAGAGGGTCTGTCCCTCCAGCCCGGGCTCTCCTGGCTGACCCTAAAAGCAAATCCCTATCGCTGCACATTTCAGGCAAAGCAGCCAGGAGAGAGGCAGGATCAATAGCTAAATAAGAAAGAGGTCAGCTCATTACTTTTAATATTTTACTCATTGACAAAAGGTATTGACTGCCATTGATGTTCTACAATATGTGTTTAAAGAGCAGATGATGCTTTACAGAAATATTTGGAGTGCACTAAGAAGAAGAACAATTACCCCCATGACAGAAAATCTATTTTTGTTTGCCATCATTTTTCATTGGAGGAGCATTCACAGCAAAAAATGATGCATCAAGAGGCAGAGGTCCTTTCTGAGCTCCCAATTTGTGTACTTAGAGAGCAGCTCTAGAGGATTTAATTGCAAATACTGGATTTCTGCAGATTTATCGATCACCTTTATGGGATTTAATCTGAAGTTAGGGCTGTGCTACAGAATCCACCACCAGACAGAGACGATGATTTTGTACTGGATGTTACAGATCTCAGAAAAAACCTGCCAAGTGCTTTTCTGTTTCTTTGGAATTTCGTAAGGTTCATTCCCAAATAAATTCAGTGGTGCTGATCCCAACCCCTCCCACACACCAACAGCCCTGTCCCAGCAGCATTCCCCTGGTGCTGCACAGATCCCAGCTGCACCTGCAGCCTGCTCCTGCCCACCTGGATTCTGCCTGAGTCACCCCTCCAGGTCACTCTGCTGAAAGGAGGGCTCAGGGATTCACCCACCTTTTCAAATGAATGCAGAGATAAAGTTTTTAAAAACTCTACAATGCTTTGAGTGCCTGAATTTTTATAGTCACTGGTTATTAACTCCTACAGACACAGGGAATGGTTCCCCCTTACCAGAGGGCAGGGCTGGGTGGGATTTTGGGAATTATTCCCTGGGAGGGTGGGCAGGTCCTGGAATGGATTTTGAGAGCAGCTGGGGCTGCCCCTGAATCCCTGGCAGTGTCCCAGCTCAGGCTGGACATTGGGGCTGGGTGTGGGAGGTGTCCCTGCCCTGGCAGGGCTGGATGAGGGGAATGTTGGAGCTCCTCACTCACTGCAGCCCTTCCCTGGCCAACCCATTCCATGGGGGTGATGTGGAGTCACTCAGGAAAATCCTGAATTCCACTTGGCTGTCACCTCACTGCAATGACTGAAGGATTTACTGGGAGCTCACATTTCGGGGGTGCTGAGGCCCCTCAGCCACTGAAATCAAAATTCCAGCTGAATTCCTCATTGCCCACGGGAATCTTAAATCAGTCCATTTCATTACAAATGGGTTTTTAAGTGTCATCTTCCAAGCAGGTATTTTTGTTTCAAAACTGGAAAGGAAAAGAAGACTTAAATTCAAATTCTAACCCAAAATGAAATAAAACATTTTCTCTGCTGTGTCTTATGATTTCCTTTCATTCATAACACTGAAACTGGAGTTTCTAAGTGCTGGCTGGAAGAAAAGAAAAACTCCCTTTGTAAACTGAGTCAGTGAAGGCCCAATATTCAGAGTATTAAATCTGTACAGGGGGTGCCTTTGGTATAATGGTCTTATTTGCTTGGTAGAGGAAAGAAGAATTATCAGAGCACTGGTATTTTTTGAGGCAGAAATTTTAATCCTAGATTTCTTCCCAGAAAAATGAAGTGAAACCAGTCCACAGCAGTAATTAAATCCTATTTCTTCCATTTCTTTTCCAACAGATGTGTTCTACAAATGGAGCTTGCCTTTGTTTTGTCATGTCCTAATAGATTCCAGAGGAAATTTAATAATTTTCTTCTATCCTGAGTGACTCAGTGGTGCAAAATAGATGTTAAACAAGGAAAGAACAATTTATTTATCTGCTCTTGTGCTCCCTTTGCTTTCATTTGCATGTCAGCTGTTTGGCTAAATGGTGGGATGGGGAGGACATGAACACTGCTCTTGCCTTGTTCTGCTGATGTAATGACAATGGGAGGATTATTTCTTAATTTCCAGTGTGGTAAGTGGGTAATTATTGTCCAATTAGACTTGCTATTAACCTCTCTGCATCTCATTTTGCCATCCATAAAACAAGAATAACAGCACTTCCCACTCTCTCTGGGATTTTGCGGAGATTTATTGGTTAATGTAGGGAGAGCACCATGGAAATGAAAAGCTCTGAGTGTTGGTGAGGGCAGGTTATTAATAGAGAATCATCATTAACGTGGTTGGAGCTTTGGGGGCTCAGGGGTGGGAGCTGGTTCTGGCAGTGTCTGCACCCCTGAGGGATCAGGGAGTGCACAGGCAGCTCTCATTGCTGCCCAGAGCAGTGGGATTTGCCCTCAAGGCTTTCCCTGAACTGGGAAAGGAAAAGCTCCTACAAGAAAAATTATAATAACGGGGATGAAAATCTTCTTAAACTCCTCCTCCCTGAACCCACGTCCCTTGTGGCACATCCTGTCCGTGCCCTGCTGGGTCTGCAGGGGGTGATGTCTGGAGCAGAGGCTGGGCAGGGTTACAGGAATAAAGCAGGGATTTATTAAAACATAAATAATAACACCTTAGCAAGTTCCCCCCCTTTCCACAGCTTCCACATGGTTTAATTTATTTATCTAAAACCTCCCTCACCAGCTACTTTTAGCTGAAGTGATTCTTGTGGTCACAGGTGTCTGGGGTGAACATCAGACTCACCTAGGCAGGAATTCCCGTGGCTTTTTCCAAGCTTCCTTCTCAACTTTTTATCCTGGAAGAACAGTAAAACAAGCAATTCTGAATTTTTCTGCTATAAATCAAAGATCGAAATGTCCCAGCGGGACTCACTGTCCCTGGAGGTGCCCAGGGAAGGGCTGGAGGTGGCTCTGGGGACAGGGTGGGGATGGGACACAGCTGGCACTCCATGGGCCAGGAGGACTTTTCCAGCCTCAGTGATCCCGGGATGCTGTAGAACTGAGCACTGGCCAGGAGGACAATTCCCAACCTGCTCCATGTTCTCCAGGGAGATGTTTTACCTTCCCCTGCTGTGTGCCAGGGCCTGTCACAGCACGGATGGGGCTGGTGGCTCATGGGGACAGGGGACAGGCAAGCTGTTCAGGGTGGGAACAGCCTAAAGATGATTCTTAGGGTTGTTACAAAGCTCGGCTTAAGAGCTCTCTCATTTAAACAAGTTGCCTCTGCTAAGAACATTGTGTCTTTCTCAGGGAAAAACAAAACTGTTGTCTCATTTTAAAAGGAGTGCTTCCTTTAGGGCTAATTAAGCTGACAAATAACACTTGCAAAGATTGAGCAGTTTAACTGATGACAAGGCAGCGCTGCCGGAACCCTGGAGAGGAGCAATCGCTGCTGTGCACAGCTGGGAAAATTACTGTGTCCCCTCTGTATCCCGACAGTGAATGAGGGAAAAATAAAACCTCATTAATCTTCCTAATGAACCCCTTCCAAACAAGACAATTCACAATTTTATGGTGCACACAGGGTTGCTGTGGAGATTTGCTGAGCTGCCTCCCGGGCTGCATCAGAGGGTGCAAAACCCAACAGCAGCGGCCAGCAGGACACTGGACACCAGTCTGGGCTCACCCTGCAGCTCCAGCCCAGAATCCCAGCATGGTTTGGGATGGAGGGACCTTAAATGCCACCCAGAGCCACCCCTGCCATGGACAGGGACCCCTCCCACTGCCCCAGGCTGCCCCAGCCCCAGTGCCCAGCCTGGGATCCAGGGATCCAGGGGCAGCCCCAGCTGCTCTGGGCAGGAGGTGCTGCCTCCAGCCCTGGGGTGGGGCTGGCACCCTAGGGAGGGCTGGGATGGTTGGGCTGCTGCAATTATGGGATGGAAGATGCAATCAAAGCAGAACAAGGTGACAGATGGCAGAAATGTGGGGTTTGGGGGCATCAGGAAATCCCTGGAAAATCTTCTCAGTGCTCTGGGCACACTGAGCAGCCCTGGGAGAGGGAGCTGGAAGTGCCAGGATGGTCCTGCCCACACCGCACAGTCCCCATGAGCCCCCCAGGCAGGAGGGACAGGCTGTGCCACAGGGGACATTAATTACTGTTAATCTCACACCCAGAATCCTTTTACAGTCACAATTACAGACTGAGGTCCCGGCTGTTCTGTCTCTGTGTTTAACATGGACTCAGTAGCACTCGTCACTGCCTTTGAAGATTTGGGGATTTGCAGGAGGAAGGGAGGGACTTCTGGAACCTCCTCCAGGTTTTCTGTGAGTCCCCAAGCCTACAGTGTCCCAGAGTCCATGTGGCACTTTCCCCAGCTTTTGTTACAGAGTTTGAGAAGAATTCTGAAAAAAATCTCAATTCTGAACAGCACAGCAAACCCTCAGGCATCCGTGGAGTTTTTGGATTTCTCAGTAAACAATATTATTTACATAAACATCCTAAAGAAAGGGAATCCACCAGGGAACATCCATGTGGGTATTTCCTTCCTGGAGGAATTACAAACCTTCCCCCCGAGGCTCTGAAGCTGTGATGGGTGGGTTCTGGCAGGGCTGTTGGATCCCCAGGGGGGACACAGGGAGCCTCCAGCCCGGGCTGGGACAGCACACATGGTGTGACAGCCCTTGGTGAGACTCCCGTCCATGCCCCTGACCCCCTAAATCATGTACAGCCACATTTGCATCTCAGCTTTTTACAGTCTGGGGACCCTCACGGGAATAAAAAAGGATAAAGCAGCCTCAAGTTATGTTTCTGTTTTCCATGATGGAAACACAGATATTATCACATCAAGCACCACTAACTGAATGCTGCCATTGTGAATACCCACCAGTTTCTGTGACCTTCCAATGCTGTGTGGCCATAATTTCATACCCAGAAACCCGTGACAGGCATTTCCCAGAACTGCAGATCATGGTGACAGCATGTTCAGAGCTGTGGAAACTCCTGCAGAGCAGCCAAAACCTTTGTTCCACACAGGAACCTCATAACCATGGACTCCCTTCCACAGTCTTGTGTAAGGGTTAAGGCAATGAACTCTGTGCCCATTTTCCTTGCCCATCAACACAACACTGAAAGCTCTGGTCTGAAAATCATTTCAGGGTGTATTGAACAAGAAACAGGCTCCAGCTTCAAAGCCTTCCACTTGTGTAAAATTGCTTTCCACACGACAAGTGTCCCTTCAGAGCAGGGTTTTGTCCCTTTCTCCATCCCCAATTCAGAGAATGTCACAGAGTCCCCCCAGAGCTGAGGGGAGGAAAATTGGGAAATTCAGCTTTGGGAATTCTGCCACCCCCAATGGCCCCACCAGCCCCGATGGCCAAGCTGGCTCTGGCACCAAAAGTCAGTCTGGTTTTGTTTGCTCCAGCACTGCCACCCCCTCCTAGCTTTTCCCTAACACAATCTTGTTATCTTCAGGCCTTGCATGGCTTTTTAATGATCATTATTATTCATATAGCACGATGCACGCAGACAAATTTAATCATGTTGTTTACATGAACAAACCTGATCGACTAATGGAGAAATTACACATTTTGTTCCCACTGTTGGCACAAATGCAATTTCTTTTCTCACTCTCATTAACACAGTTAATGTTTATAAAAGTCTGGTGGTGCTGGAGATGAAAGTGTTTTCTCCAAAGAACAGGTAAAGCATAAACAATAACACGAGTTCCTCCCACCCCAATACTGCAATGAATGTGCTTCAATCCCACGATGAAATGAGGAAAGTTGCCAAAGAATCAAGTCCAGATTAATCATATTTGGTGAGGAGCTATTGGAAAGCACAGGAAAAAATCCTACAGAAAGATATATAAAAAAAAAAAAAAAAAAAAGAGAGAGAAATCGACAAAAAAAGAAGAGTAAACCGCCGACCTTCAGCTAAAATATGGAACCCAGTCCTGCTGCAAGAGCAAGGGGTGAGCAAAGAGGTGATGATGGGCAGAGGGGACAGAGTCTGAGTGAGCTGGGAGAGCACGGGGGAGCAGAGACACAAATCTGCAGGGTGGGAACCAAATGGAACCACCGCGGGCAGGGGGAGGGAGGGAAAAGGACAAAACACAAAACAAAACACAAAACAAAACACAAAACAAAACACAAAAGTGCCTCAGCCGGCCACCAAAGCCACCGTGGAGGGCTGGCACTGCTCAGACAGAGGGGAATGAAAGTGTGAGGTGAAACGGGCGGGGTGAGCAGGAGGGGACAGCCACGGGAGAGATGTCCCGGCAGGGAATGTCACACGAGGAATGTCAGACAGGGAATATCACATCGGGAATGTCAGATAGGCACTGTCACACAGGGAGTGTCACACGGGCAATGTCACACGGACAGTGTCACACTGGCTGTGTCACACAGGGAATGCCACACGGACAGTGTCACACGGGCACTGTCACACAGGGAATGTCACACAGGCAGTGTCACACGGGCCCCGAGCAGGACCCGCAGAATCCTGCTCCCTGCTGCCCATCCTTGTGCAATTCCCAGCTCCTCCTGCTCCCGTCCAGCTTGGGGACAGGGATACAGATGGATGGAGCAAAGGCCCTTCCTCCTTGTCCTGCTCCTCGCTCGGGGCCGTCCCTGAGGTTCTGTTTAGGGCAGGCTCCCACCACACGGGAGCTCCTCCCGGCCAGCCCTGGTGGAGAAGGGCAGCTCCAGATCCCTGGGGATCTGCACCTCTGCACAGGTGCTTGAAGATGCCCTTGACAGAGTTGTGCTGCTGGATATTTACATTTTCCTTGAGCACCTTCCAAGCCAGCTCTGGGGTGGGACATCAGGAGAAGGCTTTGCCTGATGCCATTGCCTTCTAAAACTGAGCACAGAACTAGAACTTGTCCAAAACTGCCCATGCAAAAAATCTCATTAGTGCAGAGATTTCCAAAAGTACAAGGTACCTGCCTGGCTTTATCCCTTTATTATCCCTACAGCAACGGAATAATTAAGCAGATCCACCGGCTCCCTAGAAAGAGGGGAAATATGTGGCTGTTCTGACACAAATAAGGATGAGGCAGGAACTGCTGCAGCTGGAGAGCAATTACCCATCAGCAGCACAAATTCCTGCTCAGGTACCTCTCTAATCCGGTGTCATTAGACAGGGATCACACACAGAGGTGCTGAAGACCTTAAAAGGAGACCCATGGGCTCAGAGGATGCTTTCCCGCAGGCACACTGTTCCCATTCCAGCCCTGAGGGCCGGGCTTGTGCCCGAGCACTCCTCTGGGTTTGCCAAGGAGCGAGGTGATCCTCGGGGCTCGTTTGCTCGCCGGGGCCAATCCAGGCTCGTTTTTGCAGCCTCTCTCCAGCCAGGTCCGTGTTTTCCACAACGCCCCTGCAGGTCCATCCCGGAGTGTTTATATCCACAGCCTTGGAGCCATTCCCGCAGGGAAACCCCCTCGTGCTGTGCCCCAGCCATGCAGAGGAGCAGGCACAGCTTGGTTGGAAGCACCAAGGAAGGAGCTTTGCAAATGCAGTTAATGGCAGTCCCTCCAGCAAGATCCCATTAAAAGAACATATATGGAATTGGGATGCTGGTGACATTTCAGATAAGCTTAATTTGGCAGAATTTGCACATGGTCCCATAGTTTGGGAAAACAAAGCCAGATTCGCAGTGGCCCTCTCAGAGCAAGGCTGGCAGGCAGGATGGATGGATTAAAGATTGCTTTCCCTGCAGAGGCTCCAGCTCTTCCTGATAAGAATGCAATGGAAGTAGCAACAGGATTTAAGCCAACAGAAGTATTTCTTTGGTGATTGACAGACCTAACTCTATGTATTTCTTTCTATAAAAAGCAGGAAAGAAATGCACTTTTTGGTTTATTTTATAAAAAACAACCCCTCTACCACACAGCCAATGATGCAGGCATGAAGGGTCAGAGCCCAGGCTGGAGGAACAGGCAGCAGGGAGGCAAACCCCGATCTGAGGGATCAGGTATGACCCAGAACTGGTGAGGGTTGGGTCAGCTTCTCCTCCCCAGGCTGTCTGAGCTGGGCAGCGTTAGGAGCAGCAGGTGAGGGACGATAGCTTTGCTCTCTGTGGATTATCACGCTCAGATTCCTGGGTCATGAAAAGTTTCCCTGAGGGTTTAATTAGGTACCAATTGCTGACCATATGCTCCAGTTTGGCAAGGACACGTGTGCTCAGAGTTGGCTCCCTGGGCACAGATTGTCCTCACTGTTCCCTGTCCCCTGCAGAGACCCAGGGGACCCCCAGCCCCAGGCTGATGTCTGTGCAGGCAGGAGGAGAGCAGCCCCTCTGAGAGGTGGCACTGGAGAAGAGCCCTCCCTGTGTGACTGCCAGGGGCTGACATGTCGTGTGCAGGAGGAGCAGGGTTCACATTTCACTGTAATGTGAGAGACAAGAGTTTGGAACCACAAGGGAAGCAGCAGCTGCCCCTGACCAGGGCAGAGGGGCTGCAGGGGAACCTCGGCTGCCAGAACTGCCTGGGTGGGCTCTGGGAGGGCAGGGAGCTTGTAGGGGGGAACAAAACAGCTGGGTCTGAACCTCGAGTGTCTCACACTAACTGGCACCATACAATCCATCCATCCATCCATCCATCATACACAATCCATCCACCAATCCATACTATAATCCACCATCATCCATCCATCCATCATCCATCCATCATCGATCATCCTCATCCATCCATGCATCCACCGATCGATCCGTGCCATCCATTAAGTCCAGTCATCCATCATCCATCCATCCATCCACATCCAGCCACATCCATCCATCCAGCCATGCCATCCATCATACCAATCAAAGCATCCATCCACCATTCCATCCATCCATCCAGCAGATCCATCAATCCATAACATCCATCCCATCAAACATACATCCATCCATATCCATTTTTTTCAATCCATCCATCAGATCCATCATCAAATCCATCATCCATCCATCCATCCATTCCATACGATCGCATCCATCCAGTGACATCACATCCATCCAATCAATCCATACATTCCATCAATCATCCATTCCATCCACTCCATACATAAAGCCATCATCCATCCATCCCATCAATCCATCCAATCCATTCCATCATACAATCCATCCATCAATCCATATCCATCCATAAATCAGCCATCATTCCAATCCATCCATCATCCATTCCATCCATCCATTCATCCATCCTATACATCCATCCATCCATCCATCCATCATCCATCAATTAATCCTACCATTCATTCCATCCAATCCATCCATCCAGTCCATCATCCATCATACCATCCATCCAATTCCATCAATCCATCCACCATCCATCATCCATCCATAATCCATCCATCATCCATCCATCACAATCATCCATCATCCATCCATCCATCCATCCATCCATCCATCCATACATCCATCTCCATCCATCCATCATCCATCATCCATCCATCCAATCCATCCATCCACATCCATCCAATCATCCACCATCATTCAATCCAATCATCC
>CM031869.1:216199-238771 GCA_018697195.1 Certhia americana | reverse complement strand
CGGCAGAGAACCCCCCACTGAGCCCCGCGCTCACTCTGCTACACAATAGAGAATCTCTACGTAATCTCCTATCTCTTATCACTCCAGCTCATAATCGACAATTACAACCCGTTTTTTTTTTTTCTCTTATTGGTGTGTTGCACATCATTGCATTTTCTAATCAAAGACAAACCAGAAAATAGCACCTAATTCACTGCGGAAGCACGGAGAGCGTGCAGTCGGATCCACACACACTTATTGCAGAGCTGCGCTGTCCCCAAAGCTCATCAAAGGATATTTCAATATATTGGCCACATTTTATCATGCTGGTGGCACATGGGAGGAAGTTGGAGCAGAGGAAGGAGCACTGGCCCACACTCAGTGTCACGTGGATGATTTCAAATCCTATTACTGAGCGTGGGCTGCAAGCTACTCAGAGCTTACTCCGTTTTCTCTCAGGGTCTCAAAATGCATCTTTAAGCCAGTAAATAAGGGGACAGCCATCCTCAGCATTACTGCTGAACATCCATATTAGCAAAACTCTTACACGGAGAGAGATGAGGCAAGCTGAGGCGAGTGAGGCTCCCCCGATGTCCCGGGAAGAGCCGTGGTGGGATGGCAGGAGGATGCTGGGCAGAGCCGCACCATGGACAGGTGAATGCAGAGCCATGTTGCAGTGTTGCGGGGGCTTGGCTGTGCCTGTTCCCCCCTCCTGGGGCACGGGGAAATGGGCTGGCAGCACCCCCAAAAATCCCTGCACATCCCTGCAGCCCAGTGGCTGAGGTGGACTCACCGAAGGGAGCAAACTCCACTTCCTGATATCTAAAAACTCTCCAAAATTAGTCCTTTTTGTCCAGATGCTACTGCCAAGCAGCTCATTGCATGAATTCTGCTTCGTTTATCTCCAGCCTCCTTGTAGGCTTGGACTATAAAGAAACAATATAAAACACTCTCAGCCTCTGATTTAAGAAACTTTTTAATACTTGGAGATTCATTCTTGTGCCGATCAGTACAAAATCATTTTTATTTCCCACCAGCAGAAATAAAAGGTGGTGTGGCTGCTGGCAGCACTTTGCTATTTCCTGGGCTGAAACAAGCCCACAGGGCTGCCCATGAAATTTAAACACGAAGCCCTCACCTCCCAGGTGTCTTGCGGGCAGGTGGGTACCTGAGTTCCCTGGACAATGGCTGGCGCCTCACGAGGGGCCTCCCCAGCTTGAGATGCCACAAAAAAGCAAGTTTGCTCTACCCATGAGCGAGTAATCTGTCAGAAGAGGGAACAACAATAGTCTGTCACAAATTCTCAAAAGCTGCATTTTTCTGCGCTTAGTTATCTCTCTTATCGATTACACCACAAGAACTGCTGAGCACAGCTGTAAAAGAAAGATCTAAACATTGAGGAATTTATAAATCCCATTGTTAACGAATTCTGTTCTAGACCCCCAGGTATCTCACCGTGGAGTTTGTAACATATCATAAAAATTAACCAAAAAATTGAGTCACTTTTTTATGCAATGCAAGTACCCATGCTTTCTGTCATAGCACATTATAGCAGATTATTCTATAAACATTAATGAAATTAAGCTAAAATCATTTTAGTAATTAATAATTTACGCAGCACAACATTGTGCCCATTAGACAGATTTGAATCAGCTTATTTTGCAGGATTAGGTGATTACATATTAGCACAAGAAAACCACCGATTTTCAGGAGTAATAGCAATTCAGTATTTCCTGATATAAAGATCACAAATGCTCTGGAATCAACCAGTGACATTGGCTGAAACCTTCCTGTTCCATCCTCACACCAAGCAGGCAAAATAAAAGCTGGTAAATCACCACAGATTTTGCAGAGCAATCCACTGAAATTTCCCACAGCAGCACTTCCAGGAGCAGCAGTACGCATCAGTCCATAGATTGGATTTATATATATTCTCTCACCATAATCACAAGCTCCCCATGGCTGCAATCCACCACAGAAATCGAGATCGGGGGTGGGGAATCTGGATCCGCAGAGTTCCATAATTGCCATTTCATTGCCTCCTGGAGTTAGAATTTCTGAACAAATTAATATTAACACCATG
Organism: Certhia americana; assembly: GCA_018697195.1. Classification (NCBI taxonomy): domain Eukaryota; kingdom Metazoa; phylum Chordata; class Aves; order Passeriformes; family Certhiidae; genus Certhia; species Certhia americana. The sequence continues at coordinate 236,709 of CM031869.1, read as the reverse complement.
TTCATTAGGAATGTGAATAGGTTAAGAGGGAACGCAGAAGCAGAGGCTCTGGCAAGTGCCCAAACCTGGTGCCAAAAAACCCTCAGCCAGGCACAGGCGATTGGGGCAAAGAGCAGAGGTGCCCCAGTAAAGGGGTGAAATTCCTATATCAGTAAATCCCTGCCCATGGCTTCTACCCAGGATCTCCCATGGCAGAGCCCATCAGTGTGACCCCCTGCACAGCTCTGGAATCCTGCTGGTTCCACAGAAATCCTGCTGGGGTTTCTTTTCCAGGGAGAAAGACCAGAATCACAGATTATTTAAGGCTGGAAAAGAAACCCCAGCCCATGGAGTGCCAGCTGTGCCAAATCCCCACCCTGTCCCCAGCCCAGAGCACTCAGTGCCACCTCCAGGTGCCACCTCCAGGGATGGGCACTCCAAACCTCCCTGGGCAGCCCCTGCCAAAGCCTGAGCACCCTTTCCATGGGGAAATTCCTGCTGCTGTCCAACCTGAGCATTTCCCCTCAATGAATTTGTGAGGACTGCTCTCAATTCTATTGCACAGTTCCCAACCCATACAAATTCACTGCCAGTTCCTGGGTTCATTGGGCTCCCCTGGCTACAAACCAAGGTCAGAGATTTCCACCAGCAAAAGCCACCTCAAAAGAACACAGCAGAGAAAAGTGTGCTTTGTGAGAACACTGGGAAATTCTGCTTTCCTTCAAGTGGAAACATTCAAAGGTAGAGTAAGAGGCTGCATGGCAAAGCCAGGAGGCTCAGCAGCCTTTTTACAAGTGGAAAGGATGGAGAAGTATCAGCCACGAGGATTGCAAACCCCTCTGTGCCTTTTCCCATCCCTGGAAGGGGGAGCAGGGGCATCCACCTCCCCAGAAATCAGCACCAGGTGCCTGGCAGGTAAATGCTGTCATTGTCCTGTGACAGTCACAGCCTTTGCCTTCAGGCTCCCAGACCTCTCAGCACTGGCTATTTGCAATTCTTCCCTCATTTATTTCTGATCAGAACCAACCCCACTCCAAATGTCTTTTCCCAAGATACTCTCAATATTTGTGCCAATTAATGCAGGAGCTGCAGCAGGTGAGCTGCTCCTCTCTCCTCTGGGAATGGTGCATTCAATTACTGAGGGAGATGGATGAAAGCAGGGCAACAAAACACGAGTCCTCTTTATTTCTGCTCCACGCATCGCTGGGTATTTCCAACTCATTTTTATGCAGAGGATTGGTGTGTTAAGAAAAAAACCCTACTCACTCCCATCCTGTGCATTACACTAAGCATTTTTTAAAATAATTTAAGTTACATTGGCATTTTTGTGTCTCTAACAACCTGGGCAATGCCAGCCTGAGCTCTGGATATCTGTTCCTGGGGGGACCTGCCCAGGGATGGAGCATTCTCATGCACAAGTGTGGTTCAAAACACAGGAGCATAATTTGTACAAATGAGGATCCTTGGGAGTTCAGTGCCTGATCTAAGAGCAGTGGAATGATTATCAGAACATAACAGCCCTTCTTTAGAGTTCCAGGTCTTTGGAACTTCATGGAAGCCAGCACCAAGCCTGCCTGAGTTCAGAAGTGAGGGGAGCCCCTTCCCAATGGGAAAGCTGAGCCTGGGGGAGAGGATGTGCTCTTCCCTCCAAAGCCCATGGCAACCAGTCATTTTTACACTGAACACACAGAGTTTGGTGTGTGGAAACTCTGGGGCAGCCTTGGACCTTAAGGACATCACACTTGTGTCCAATGTCACGTTTAACCTCCCATGTCAGGCTCCTGGCACTGCTCCTCATCTGAGGGAATACAGAGAATTTCCATGCACACAACCTCGGGGAGCAGAACAGAGCTTGGCACAGTGCCATGAGCTTGGCACGGGGCTGATGGAAAGATTTCCATCTCCTCTGCTGGGCAGGACAGCCACAGAGTCCCGGGGGCTGGCAGGGCCTGGGGAAGCCTCAGCCCAAGCTCCTGCTGGAGCAGGGGGGATCCCAAGTTCTGGCTGGGCTGGGGGCATTTGAGAGCCACCAGGAGCAGATACCCCTGGGCCAGCACCCAGGCACCCTCACAGCCAGAGTCTGCTCCTCCAGAACATCTCCTCTTCCACTTCAGGGCTTCCATCCCTCCTTCTCCCTTGTCCTCAGAGTCACTGCTTGGCTTTGTCTCCCTTGGCCTCTCCTCAGTCCTACAAGGCTGCTCCCAGATCCCTGGAAGCTCTCTGCTCTCAGTCCCCTCAGGTTCCCCCCATCCCTGGGAGCACTGCATGCACCCAGCAGTGCATCATTGCATTCCTGCATTGCTCCCCTCATCACCCCTGCTCGGCCAATTCCCTCCTGCACCCACACCCCACTGGCACCACCTGCTCTCGTCTGTTCTTGGGGAAATCAGGTCCCACTGTGGGGGTTACATAACCTGCTGAGTCTTCATGGAGCGGGGTTTAAGGATTTAAGGACCCCCAGGCTCTGGGTGCTCCAGAAATCTGCCTCAAGGGTTTGGTTGTGCCCCAGCAGGACGGGGTCCCGTGTGCAGCTGATGGCAAGTGCCACAGCAACTCCCCAGGAATTCCATTATTCCTTATTCCAGCTGAGGATTAGCCCAACAGTTCCTCGTAGGAGGGAAGCCAGCTTTTCAAATGACAGTCTTGTTATTTTGGCAGCTTATCTCTGCGTACAGAAAGCAATTATTGCTGGAATGCATTCACTTTTTGTTCAGCTTCGTTTTGAAGATTTCGCATCCCCTCCTCCCCTCTGCTGTTCCTGGATGGCTGAGAAAACACCGTGGCAGAATCATCAGATGGGAGCACGTTGGGAAAGGAAAAATGGTACCATTTTCATTTGAGCCCACAGAAATCCTGACAAATACCTGAGGACACACAAATTGTGTGCTCACAGTCACCACACAAGGAAATCCCACGTTCCTCAACACCATCAACAGAGAGCCAAGGCTGGAAAACACCTCCCAGACTATCAAAAGTCCAGCTGTTAATCCAGCACCACCACCATGCTCAGCAGTGTTTACACACAATCTCCTGAGCTGGGAGGGACCCCCAGGATCACCCAGTGCACCCCCTGCCCTGCTCAGACCCCCAACAATCCCCCCTGGGCATCCCTGGAGCTCTGTCCAAACTCTCCTGGAGCTGTGGCAGCCTCAGGGTTGTGCCCATTCCCTGGGCAGTGCCCAGTGCTCTCTGGGGAAGAACCTTGCCCTGATTTCCATCCTAAACCTCCCTGACACAGCTCCAGCCCTTCCCTGGGTGCTGTCCCTGTCCCAGAGCAGAAATTGGAGCTGCAGCCCCAGGTGAGCTCTGACCTCAGGCTCCTCTGCTCCAGCTGAACAAACCAAATTATCTACAGCATTCCTTCGAGTTCTCTTCTCCTAAAAGTGCCCAGTGCAGGCCTCTGGAAAGGTGGAGGTACAAAGAGGCTGCAGAAAAGGAAGGGATGGAGCAGCTCAGAGCAGGGCAGTGGTTACCCAGCCCCCCTGAACCTCAGAGCCAGACACAAGTGAAAAAATCTGGCTTCCACTGAAACTCCTGCTGAGTTTATTCCCTGAACTCTCAGTCAGGCAGACACCATGGACATTGTGGCAGAGAAACCAAATCAAACCCGAAGGAAAGGCTGCCAGAGGGTTTGGGCTTTGTCCTCTCTCATGATTCATTTTCACTTTCGGGAAAAGGAAGGCAAGGGCTAAACAGCATTTGCAAAAGTTTCATCTCTCTGATAATGTTATCAGCAGCTCTGCCATGTTCTTATTATAATAGAATTCCCTTTTTCCTTCGTGCAGCCTGAGCTCTCACACCCAGAGTGACTGCACAAGGGAATTAAACACCACCTGAGCCCAGAGGGCTCACTCACACAGTCCCTTTCCTTACCAAGAAATTAATTTTTTCTGGAACTTTTCATTTTCAACCCAATCAGAGCTGAAACGAAGGCACAGAATGTTTTAACCCTTCTTGGGTAGAGAGTAAGTAAAATCTATGGTACTCTCAGACAGCATTAATGCAGAATTCAGGAATGTTCAGGGGGAGTCAGGAGCTGTGGAGAGGCAGGAGATGTTCCTTACACAGAGTTTGGGGTTACAGAAACCTGCCCCAGTGAAGAGCAACATGATCCTTCCTGTTCCACAAACAAGAAATGACACTTTTGATTCTCAGGTCCTTCTTTCCTCTTTTCTTTTATATATGTGTGTATATCTAGATGAGACAGAATTTCCTTGGGAAAGATTAAGCTTACTTAGTTTGAAGTGGAAATGTTCTGATGAACCTGGACCAGGCTGGTTTGATGCCTGGAAGCTTTGATGTGTGCTTGGATCAGGGCAGTTTGAAGCAGTTGTGCCAATTTCCCTTTTCTATTCTGCCAGCACTGCAGGAGGGTGGAAGGACTGTCCAGCCCAGTCATGGCAAGAGGAACAAACACTGGGGTACCTGTGCCCATCCCATGCAGAGCTGCAGGTGCTGGGGGAGCTCAGCTGTGCCCATGGGTGAGACAGGAGGCCAGGCTGGATGAGCCAGGGCTGGGGAAGTGTCCCTGTCCCTGTCCCTGTCCCTGTCCCTGTCCCTGTCCCTGTCCCTGTCCCTGTCCCTGTCCCTGTCCCTGTCCCTGTCCCTGGCAGGGTGGGATGGGATGATGGGATGATGGGATAATGGGATGAGCATTAAAGTCCCTCCAACACATCCCTGTAAATGTTTCATGTGATTCCCAGTTGAATTAGTTAGCAAATGATTGACTGCTGTGATTTGCAGCAAAAACCACTAAACTCTGTGCTAAATAGTCAGTTTACAGATAAAACATCAGTTTAAGCACAAATGATTTAAAACAAAAAGGAGATGACACAACAGAAGATGATGAATAACCATGGAGTTCAATCAAAAATCTCTTCAAAATATATTTCACAGGTCAGGCCTGAGCCAATGAAGAGCCCTGCCCCAGCTCTCCCTGTGCTGCCCCACAACCCCAAACTAGCACAGGGCTAAGGGGGGCAGAGCCCAGCCCCAGACCCGCTGCTGCTGGAGGAGAGGTTTTGTTCCATTCCCACCAGGCTCCCCAGGCTGCCCGAGCTGCAGCTAATTATACAGGATTTATCTGTACCAAAACACGGGGATTAGGCAAGGCAGGAAAGCTGCTGCAACTTATTTGCAGGTTTTGTTTAATAAAAAGGTATAAAACCCAGGGCTCGTACAGAAGCAAAAGCATTTCTGAAACATATATCTAAAGGCAAGGGGGAGGAGATCAGCTTTCGGGTTTTTCCTGTTCTCTCATCCTTTCCTGCTGCAGCCATGGGGAAGGGAAGGGATGGATGTGAGCTCATGGTGCTGCTGCTCCTGTTCCGAGGGGCTGCTGCTCCCCAAACTGCTCCCGGAGCTGGATGGATTCTCTGCCAGCTCCTGTCCCATCCCAGCTGCTCGGCTCAGGGCACAGCCCCTCGGTGGGGGGATCACCCTCCAGGTTATCCCAACCTCGGGCAGGAAAGGCCCTGAGGACACTGGTGATTAATTAATTGCCCTGTAGATGCTGGTGTTTAATTAATTGCCCTGAGGATGCTGGTGTTGAGTTGCAGCCAGGACCAAAGCCCAGGTCAGCAGAGGGAGGCAGGCACAGGTAAAGGACAGGTAAAGGTGAGCACAGCTCCTGCTGGGGCTGATCCAAACCCACACCGTGGGCAGGGACAGCCCCGGGAGCTCCTCCAAGGAAAGACCGAGAGGTTTTTTTGGGAGCTGCTCTCTCCTCTGCTGTTCTTCCCCCACTGCACGGAGATGAGAACAGCACAGACTTTGTTTGGTTGGGGTTTTCTTACCCCCGGGTGAGAAAATCCTGCTATAAACATTTCCAAAACACAGCTTTTAATCCTGACCTTTTAATTTGCTCCCCTTAATTTTGGCAAAGCCTGCTGTTAGTCTTATTTCTTAAAAAAACCTCCTCAAACTCTTCTTTTAAAAGAACTCTTCCCCCCCGTGCAGTTTTCCCTGACATTAATTGGTTGTTGGACATGGATCCTGGTCTGATACACCCAGGAGAACCCAGCAGCCCCTCAGCCCTGGTGTTTGGGACTCCTCTGCACTCAGGGAGCTCTGTAATAAATCAGCCTCATGACAGGAACGTTCTGCAGGTTGCACACGCAGACAGAATTCAACTCCTCACCAACTCCTTCATCATATTTACATTGCCCCACCTGATTCAGGAGCTGCCCACCCTGTCACCCTGCAGGCTCAGCACTCCCCAGGCAGGGGCAGTGCCTCAGAGAGCCCCAGGGCTCGGCAGGAGAAGCTGCCCAGGGAGCAGCTCTGCCTCAGGACAATGTGTGAGGAGCAGGAGAGATGGAGAATGGAAGGAATTACATCAAATGTGCACAGCTCCCCCTCCCTCCTTCACTGCCCTGAACATTCCAACAAACTGGAGACATGATGAGTAGCTGTCCTGGCAGGAGAACAGGGTAATGCTGGCTTTAAAGGCAACTGCTTCCTAAAATGTATCTTTATGATGTCATCATTATCTTCCAAACCCATTTGTGGGAGGAATGCCTAATATTTCCTCTCCATTTCGACTGCAAGGACTGCCTGAGGCCCTTTCCAACCCAAAGCACTCTGTTACTCTGTGAATTCCTCAGCTGGAGTTTGCCCTCAGCTTTCACCTCTGGAGCAGCCCCGGCACAGCCCCTTCTGCTCCCACAGCATCACACAACACTCCTCCTGTTTTCAGCTCCTGCCAGAGGCTGGCAAAGAGATTTTACAGGGAAAAATTATTTTCTATTTGGTCTTTCTATTTTTTCTGCTGCCAAGATAGAAATATTTGGACTAAGGAAGGTGAGAGGAAGGTGGAAGGAGCAGGAGCAGTCCCCAGGGAGTGCTGAACACAGCAGTGCACACCCGCAGCATGAGCAATGGGCAAACAAGGAGAGAACAGATAATTCTGGAACAGATGGTGGCAGACAGGACAGGGACAGCCACCAGCACGGAGCTGGGAGGCTCCAAAACAGACACAGCCCAGGGCCTGGGGCCAGACCCCCCGGTGCTGTGTCACAGGTGACACCAGAGGTGCTCCTGAGCTGTTTTACAGGGGCTGCTCAGCACGGGAATGAACCCTCGGGTGTCCCACTCACTGCAGGCTCCACCAGCACGGGGAGGGGACACATCTCCCAGCCTGAGTGTCACCTGCCCCCCTCCACTGGGGCTCCGAGCAGTCTGGTGATTTGAGAGAGATGAGAGGCTGATTTTGGGTCAGAAAACGAGTGTTGTAAATAATGGAATACAGAGCCAGCAAAGAAGGGCCCGAGCCGAAGCTCGGTGACGCAATAAAGATCTGAGAAGATACAGCTGCACAGTTGGCATGATAAAATTTTCAGTGCTGTGCTGGCATTTCTCAGCTCCTGGTAAAAATAGCACCACTGGGGTGGTACCGGGGATCGCAGAGCCGGGGAGAAAGTTCCAGCCTTGTACAGGCATTAAAAATAAAACAGCCCACTGGGAGTGGGGATTGGAAACCACAGGGAGAGGAATGAGGTTTGTGTGTGTGAAAACAGCAACCAAATGCTGTGAAAAGCTCTGGGGGAGCAGGTCTGGAGCTGCTTATGGTGGCACAGCCAGGGACAGGTCCCCACGGGGCTGTGGAGAATATGAGGGGACCTGTCCCCACGGGGCTGTGGGATTTGTGAGGGGACATGTCCCCACGGGGCTGTGGGATTTGTGAGGGGACAGGTCCCCACGGGGCTGTGGAGTCTGGGAGGGGACATGTCCCCACGGGGCTGTGGGATTTGTGAGGGGACAGTTACAGCTCCCAGCACACCCAGGGACTGCAGCAATTACCCAACACCAGCTCCTGGCTCTGAGTTAAACCATCAGAGATCCAGCACCCACTCCTGACAGAGCACCTGCCAGGGCAGCACAAATACACTGAACCAAAACTTTCCCCAGAGTAGCAGAGGGACCTCGTGAAACTGTGACTTCACTTTTTTGGAAGCTTGTGAAGCTGCTGACATCCCCTGGAACCTCCCCCAGAAGCTGTGTAAATCTGTCATTGCCACTGTAAGGCATGGCAAAGACCACAGGAAAATCAGTGAGGAACAGAATCCCCCAGCTCCAGCTCCAGCAGCCACTTGTGGCTGATATTCCAGAAGGCAGCTTTGAGCTCAGGGCCACAAGATGGATTTGAGTTTGTGTCCTCAGCCCCATGAGCCTTCTCTGCCCCGAGTTCAGGTGTGGAACATCCTGTGCCCATCCCCATGTCCAGCCCTGTGCCCATCCCCGTGTCCAGCCCTGTGCCCATCCCCGTGTCCAGCCCTGTGTCCATCCCCGTGTCCAGCCCCATGTCCAGGACTTTCTGAGGGGCAGGAGTCCTTCCTGCTGGCCTCAGTGACCCGTGGGGGTCACTCCTTGGCCCTCCTTGGGCCCTGCTGTGGGCACATGGCAGTGCTGCTGTCTCTGCAGCCGGGTTCAGTGAGCCCTCTCCCTCCCCACACCCTCATTCCCTCCTTCACTAATTCTGCAGCCGGGAGCAGCAGATGCCTCCCTATCAAAACTTGCAGTGCTGAGTGCTGACATTTGGAGATAAACAGAAAAGCACTAGACAGGCAGCTAATTCTCATCTCGCCCTGCTCAGAATCCCGATTACAATTCGTTTTTAAGATGTTTATCTGCTCAGTGCTGAGCAGCGCCTCCAGGCAGCCCCGCAAGGACAGCCCTGCACCTGGGCTGGGCTCAGAACCAGGCACAGGGCAGAGCTGAGCCCAGCCTGGCTGATAAACCCAGCTGGGCTCAGAACCAGGCACAGGGCAGAGCTGAGCCCAGCCTGGCTGATAAACCCAGCTGGGCTCAGAACCAGGCACAGGGCAGAGCTGAGCCCAGCCTGGCTGATAGACCCAGTTGGGCTCAGAACCATGAACAGAGCAGAGCTGAGCTCAGCCTGGCTGGCACACCCAGGCACAAGGATAAAATACTGGTGCACCCCACTCATGCCCCCACCTTCATGCAGTGCTCCCGGCTGGCCCTGTTCTCTAACAGCTTGAAATATTAAAAGAAAAAGTCTCATCCACATCTCAGAGTTTATCCCACTTCCAGCTAAATCCCTTTTAAAATTATGCTCTTGGCACTTGCACCCCTCGCACACCAGCAGCTGATTATCACAGCCACTGTTGCTGTTTATCCAATTTAAACATTTTGTTCTTTTAATCTTTCCCTCTAAGTTCCTCAAGCTCCTTAATCACTCCTGTTGTACGTCCCTGGCTCGTTGTCACCCACAGCTTGCTGGCATTTTGGTGCTCTTGATAATAACACTTGTAAGTTAATAGAGTCATGCCAAGAATGAATCTGCTCAAATCTACAGAAGCATTTTTAAGAGGCCAAAAGCCTGTAATCCATCTTCAAACAATATTGGAAAGGCTGCACCCAGGTTTCTGCATTTCATTCTGCATACCTAAATACTTAAAGGAAATTAATGACTTAATTATCTCAAAATTAAGGGGAATGGATTGGAAGACCCCCTTCCCTCACACACACACCTGTGCTCTGCCTGGTTTAGGGGGGAATTCTTGTGTTCACCTTTTGTTTGACAGCTTTGGCTGTTTCACCTCTACAGAAATACACTTATTTATCATGTGAGCTAATTTTGCTCCTCACATTCACTTTCCCTGAAGCTGAATCTCTTTAATCAAAGGTCCCAGCAGATCCCCATCCACCCAGGCCAAAGCTCCAGAGTCACCCTGCAAAAATGGATTTCTCCCCGTTTCGTCCTTTTTTAATTTTCCTTTCTGATGTATTTTAAACCAGCCTGGTTAAAATTATTTCAGCTGTAGAGAAACAAATCTGCATTTCTAAAACTCTGTAATTACTGATTATTGACAGTTGAGTCCTGCTGTGGAGCAAATGCTGTTCTCCTGTCAGGCAAAGAGAGACTTCACACAGCAAATCAATTGCTCAGTGGGTCAAGTTAAAAAAAGACAAAAAATAAACTAACACAACATAATTGGATTCCAGTCTACCAACTATTTCATGACTATGAGAATAAATTCCAAGATGCACCTGTTGCAAGTGAAATGTTTGAACATGCTTATAGATCTCTAGCATTAAACTGTTAAAGCCTAACTGCAACTCAGTGAACAGCTGAGCTAAAATTCTTTATCCCTTCCTGTGTCAAAAAACCCCCACCCCAGAACCAATAAATCAAATCAATCAAATTCAAGTTGATCAAAATATTTACTAAATTAACATTTAAAATCTTCCACGGACTCAAACCAGTTTTCTTTGGCATTTTCAGATGATAGTCTTGATTCACCAAACTTACAGTTTAATTATTTTTAAATTTCGTTGTATAATAAAAGTGAATTTGGACTCTTTGAAGCCAGACAAAAGGGTCAGGGTCAGGTGGAGCTGATGAGGGGTCAAAGGCTGGTCCCGACCTTGGAGCCTTTTGTTGTGATGCTGGGACCTCCTGCCAGTGTCCCCTCAGTGTCCCCCCAGGCACAGGGGGCAGAGTTTTGGGCTGTGGCACTGAGAAAGGGACACTTCCCTGCCCTCCTGCTGTTCCTGGGCTCCTCAGCTGCAGAAGACTGCCCAGCCTGTGGCTCAGCTGAAACCACACAATTTTATTTTTTTTTCCCCTCCATCTTAAGGAAAAAAAAAGAAAATTGAACTGCAGGAACAGGCAGTGTCCTGAAAAGGGAGGTGGCAGCAGGACAGGCAGCTCAGGTGACATCAGCACCGGGGGCGAAGGAGAGGGGTAGAAAATGTATTTTCATGTACTACAGCTATTGTTCTGCAGAGACAAATGATGCCAGCAAACACACGCTCCCAGCCAAGATATAAATATCAAGCTGCTGATCCAAGGCTGCTTTTGCCGGGAGCTGGTTCAGCAGTTCCCGAAAGACGCCAGAGGAGGTGCAGAATTACAGATGTTGCTCCGATGTCACCCACAGCAAAGGTGCTGAGGGCTCCATTTATTCTCCAGGAATAGCAACGTCATTACTAAAAAATTCCATGATGACATTGAGCTGTTGCAGTCCTACCGGCTTGTTTCTTTTGCACAGAATATCAGACTTCACCCGGAAACACTGAACTACATTTTTCAAACCTAAAGAGGCTGAAGTCAAGCGAGCAACAGACTTTATCTTCCCATTTTGGCAACGCGTTTTCTGTCTGTCCCCACGCTGGGCAAGCAGGAGTGAGCATTTCCCAAACACTGGGCTGGAAAACCTTTCCACATGAAGGATATTTAAGAATTCCCAGTGGGCAAGAAGTTGTGTGCAGTCCAGTGTATTATTAATCAAATAAACCAGAGATGCCAAAGTGCAAAGGAGCTACTTAGAGGAGCTACTCCGTGCCAGTCTGGAGTAAAAGGATCGCTGGCAAAGGAGATGCAGACTTTACTGGAAGGCAGCCCCTGTAGTGCTAATCCAATCCCGGATATTTAACTGCTTTGATTTTCACAGCCATCAAACCCCTCAGCGGACAAAGGAGGTGTAAGGGGATCCATTAGGCAGAGAAATCAGCCTCGGAACGGCTGAGGGAAGGCGAGCAGCAGCGGGGGTGGAAGGAGCCTTGGGTTTATCCCGGGAAAGAGAGCGGCTTCCAGCGCTGGGCTGGGGGACCGAGAGGAGAGCTGAGCATCCTCCCACCCCCAGGATCCCCCCGAACATCCCTTTCAGCATCCCCCATCCCCTCAGCATCCCCTTCGGCATCCCCCTCAGCATCCCTCCTACCCCAGGATTCCTCCAACATCCTCTCAGCATCCCTCCTACCCCTCAGGATCCCCCCGAACATCCTCTTCAGCATCCCCCATCCCCTCAGCATCCCTTCGGCATCCTCCTCAGCATCCCCCTCCCCTCATCTTCCCCTTGGGATTCCCCCCAGCATCCCTCCTACCCCCCAGGATCCCCCCTGAACATCTTCCTCAGCATCCCCCCAGCATCCCTCCCACCCCCAGATCCCCCCCCGAGCAGCAGCCCTGGGAAGGAGCCGCTGATCCATAAACCCCAGCCCAAGGAAAGCAAACAGCGTGTGCTGCTCTGAATGGAAACGGTTCAAACCTCGGGAATAAATTGGTGCTGGAGCTTTGCAGCTGCTCTGGGCACCCTGTGCCGGGGCCTGCCCACCCTGCCAGGGGACAATCCCTGCCCAATCTCCCAGCCAGTCCCTTTGTCCTGTCCCTCCATTCCTTGTCCCCAGTCCCTCTGCAGCTCTCCTGGAACCCCTTCAGGCCCAGGAAGGGGCTCTGAGGTTCCAGAGGGGCTCTCCCAGAGGGGCTCCAGCAGCTCCAGGTGCTGCTCTGTCCCCAGGAGGTTTCTGTGGCTCTGCACCGAGCTCCCCTCCCTCCATCCCTCCCGGCTGGCCCCGCTTGCCCATTAACCAGCATTCCGTGAGATGATTCTCATCTGTTCTGGGCTGTATTACAAATTTTAATTTGCTCTGTTTATTTAATGAAACTCATTGAGACTTATCCTCATTTTCTAGCAAGTGTAAAAAAGTTCCATTGAATTAAAATTAATGACCTTCACACCTACAGAAGATTTTCAGGCTCCGAGGATGGGATTTAACATTGTGCAAGATACAAGTACAAAAGCAACTCTCAATTAGATGAGGAAAAAATTCTGAAAAAGACCATCATTTCTATAGATAGATTCAACTTCTGCTAGAAGGGGAAAATATAGTCAACCGAGGGAAAAAATTATGTTTCCTAATACTGGCTATACTCTGCAGTCATAAAAAACGTGTTTGTAGTTTAATTGCTTCCAGTAAATTTACTGAAATAACATTCATTGCTTCTTTTTAATTTTCATTCTCAAGAATTAATATCACAACGGGAGAAAAGATTGGATATATCATCATTAAACAGGCCTTCCTAATACATGGGATTTCAGACACGACAGGTTTTAGAAACTAATGGCAAAATTAAATTATGTTAAAAGTCTGCCGTAGAACACGAAGGCTGAGTAAATGGTGAAGCCCATTTGTGTCTCTCCCCTCCCTCCGTGCCTGCTGTGCTCCCTGGTGTCTGTGTGTCATTTCACACACAGCTGCTGGAAGATGCCTTCACACGGAGCCCCTGGAATTGCATCCAAAGTTAATGGCTACAGATTTAGAAACCAGAAACCTCTGCCACTGAGACAGCACACTGGGCACCCCACTGCCTTCTGCCCATCCCGCCCACACGGGCTGCCAGGGACAAAAATTAACCCTTCCCAAGAAAAAATCCCCATTTCATTACGGCAGGGAGGTGTTTCCATTGGTAAACAAGCTCTTGGGCACGACTTCGTTGTGTTTGCACGTTTCCAGTTGTGTCTTTGTAATGAAATAACACGTTTCTGCTTTAGGTGTGTCTGTGTTAAACTGATTCTGCATCGCAGGGAGATTACAAAATCCTTTATTGGAATTACTGTGGCAAAGCAGAACATGACAAATTGATGTGTGGGAGGTGAGTGTTCCTAATTCTCTAATTAGCACTTTAAAAAATTACTGAAAAGCCAGAGGAAAAAAAAAAAAAAAACAACAAAAGAAGCTTGCAACAAAAAGCCCAGCAAATGCAAGAGCCAGCTAAATGTCACACTGCAACCAACCAGGAGCTGAACTCCCTCCTGACACATTTCTGTGACCCCTCCTCATTCTGGGGAACATCCAGCCCCTGCCAATCCCCCTGGTACCAGGACTTAGCATTCAGCACAGGCTTCCACAGACTCACAGCTTTCCCTACTGATGCTTCTCAGGCAGGAAAAGGCAAACCCCAGCCCAAACCCCATAAATTTCCACATTCAGCATGCTCCCAAATCCCTGGTTCTTCTGGTGTTTGCATTTTACTTTTTAATTATTGTTGGACAAAGTCAGTTTTCCTCCTGTCCGCCTGGTAGTTTTCCCAGCTTGTTGTGTTTTGCCCAGTTAGTTTATATATTTTCACAATTATTTTGAAAATGTATCTGCCAGAAATGCGTCCTGAGGTGGCTGTGTGTGCTCAGTTCCCTGTCCCCCGAGTCACACCCTCCCCTCTGCAGGGTGTGAAACACTTTTAGCTGCCCTGCTGGAGGGACCAGCCAGGCTCATCCTGCATCTGCAGGAGCCTTTGGGATTAAAAAGGATGCAACAAACGTTTTGAAATCATCTAAAATTGAATTTTCTTCCCTGAGGAAAAATAACCGAATTCTAGCTCGATTTGGCTTGAACATTTGAAAATACTCTGCTTATTGCGACTTCATTCAAAAGTCTTTTTTTTTTTGTTTTCTTTTAGAGCAAGAATGGTGTTGGCACATACACCGCATTCAGAATATTTTCTCCACACGCCTCAAGCCGGTCTTTCTCAGCCCATCAGCAGCCCAAGTGCAGGTGTCCAAGCGCAGTGAATCAGCAGAGCTCCGGTGCCTGAAGCCAATCTGGGGGAGCTGCAGCCTGCAGCCCCCTCACCCTCGGCTCCCTCGGAGCTCCCTGGGCCGGCAGCCGTGCCTCGGGATGGATTTGCCATCCACCCACCCTGCCCTGCCCTGTCCCCAGCCCCGCTCCGACCCTCGAGCATCCCCCGGGATGCTGCGGCTTCCCCGGAAAGCTCCTTAATGCACCCGGCGAGCAGGAGCCGCACAAAAACAGGCTCTAAATGGATCTAAAAATAGCCGTCTCCTGGTAGCCAAACAACTCTCGAAAATAGAAATGCTGAAAAGAAACAAACCCCAGACAACAAAGCTTTCCTCGCGCCAAGGTTTTGGAGCACTGCATCCTCTCATCCCCTCCATCCCCTTCCCGGCAGGGCCCGGGTCACTGCCAGTGCCGGGTGCCTTCAGTGCACTGACTCATTCTGCAATTAAGATAATTAGGGCCCTTTTTACACTGAATAATTCAGAGGCATTTATAAAACTATGTCATAGTCGTGGCCCAGGCCCTGGTAGAGCTGCAGCCCTACCCAAATGGCGATTCCGTGGCTGATAAAACAGATTATTTAAGACCACCACCCCCAGCTGCCTTTGGGACAGGAATTGAGCACAGACTCCTTCTCTGGCACCAAGGAAAAGGCAGGAGAGGGAGGTTCCACAGCAGGGGTTCAGGTGGGATTCCCACTGTTGATTCCCACTGCAGGGAGCTCCTGAAATGACCCCCAGCAGCAGCACCCAGTGCTCCAGGCTCTGCAAGGACAGCAGAACATGGGACTGGGTATTTTCCACACACACCCAACCCCACGGCCCAGCATTAGCTGGAATAACTGCAGAAATGATTTCAGGACAAATGAGGGAGCATTAGCAGAGAGACACTTCCTTTATTCCAATTGTTCCAGCCGTAGCTGGAACAGATACGTACAGATACAGATAAAAGAGAAACAAACAGAAAGTAAAGTTCAGAGACCAAAGAGGATAACTGACATCAGCAGCCCTGATGCCACCTGTCCCTGTCCCATGGCTCCACAGGGTCACGGCAGGGGCTGCTCCTGAAGGCCCAGATTTGGGGTCTGCTCCCGACTCCAGGAGCCACATGGGAACATCAAATGGAGCCCGTGGCTTTGGAAGCAGTTTAGGTGCAGTTTAGATGCTGTCTCTAAGCAAGTGGTCAGGGAGAATCAGTGCAAATCCAGCACGTCACCTAAACAGGAGGTAAGGAATTCTGATCCAAATCTCAACAGTGAAAAAATCTACCTGATGGAGATGAAAAATGGCCCAAACCCTCAGGGTACTGACCCTCTGGAAAAAGGGTTCCCAAATTTGATGCCTCCTTTGCTCTCCTCTAGTTCTATTTCCAAACTCAATATTTCCTTCCTGATTTGAACATCCCACGTGAAATGAGCAACATTTGGATTTGGGCATGGTGGCCCACGGTGAAGCTGGAAGAGCTGGCACCAGCATCCAGTTCTCTCTGTGCACAACGTCTGAAAGAAAAACCTTTATGGATGGGTTCCTTCAAGGCAGAAGGAAAAAATTCACATAAAATTCAATTAAAATAATTTAGCCTAATCTGCTGTTAAACTATTAAGACTTTGCAAAATCAGGGATGGAATTTACATAAAAATTAAATGAACCCATGTGCAATATTGAGCTTTTTCAGAATTACCAGTAATTTAATAGAATACATTTAATGGTTTGTTATCAGTGTGATTGTTGTGGATCCCTTCAGCGTCAGGCAGGTAATCAGAGCCTTGCACCCCCCCAAATCAATTATGCCATAAACCCCAACCTAATGAAGAGACATTTTCATATTTTGGTTTATTTGAAGCTGCTTTATTTACATGTTAGTATAAACATGTGCAGCTCATTTCAGAAGCAGCTGACACACATAACTGTGCAGGGCTGGGAGCTGCCTGGGGCTGAAGCCAGGGTGATTCCCCCAGGGGAGGACAGAGCAGCCCCAGGTGCCCTGCCCAGTGTGCCAAGGCCACCAATGTTCCCCTGCAGCTCCTACCCACCCACGGGCACTCTGTGAGCAGCTCTGGGCTCCCTGAGGAAACCTTTGGTACCTGAGAGGAGGGAGGAGAGTGCTTCTCTCTACTTTGAAGGGACCTGAGAAAAGGATTCCATCCAAGCCAACGTTTTGTTGCCAGTGGTGCAACCAGTTGAAGGAAGAGTCTCCTGCATGGTCATGGCAGCCCCTCAGACAGGCACCTGCCTGTCACCTCCTTGGCCTGGCTGGGGACAATTCTGGGGACAATCCTCCCTTCCCAGAGTGGCAGTCACCAAGATTCAGCCCACTGGAGTCACTGCCCAACACCAGGCACTCATCCCATGGAGCCAGGCTGGAGGGTTGGTGGGGCTCCCATGGGAAAGAGAAGGCTCCAGAGAGACCTCAGAGCCCCTTCCAGGGTGCAGAGGGTCTCCAAAAGAGATGAAGAGGGATTTTGGACAAGGGCCTGGAGGGACAGGACACAGGGAATGACTTCCCACTGCCGAGGACAGGGCTAGGTGGGATACTGGGATGGAATTCTTCTCCAGGAGCTCTGCTTGAGCCAGAGCAGGAGACAGCAGCTCCACCAGCAAGCTGGAGAGAACAGAAACCTTCAAACAGATGGTTCCAATTACAGCCCCTCACAGCCCCACAGCGATGAGCGAGCTGCTGACACGATCTGGAGAGTGTTGTTAATGCTGTTAATTGTTAACGAAGAGCCAGCGGAGCCAGGATGGATCACACGTCACCAGCACCTGCACAGGAGCGTTATTAACTACCAGGGCAACGGGCTGAGGTTAGAGCTGCTAAATGAGGGTCAGGACTCCAGACAGGAGCTGTGTGGCAAGTGAATTAATAGATGGCAGAAGGCATTTTGGGGTGGATGTGGCTGTAAGGCACAAATAGCTGAACGCTGGGATTCAGCCTCTACCCAAGAGTTACTGCTTGCTGCTGTCTCCACCAGACAACTTTAATACTTGTTATTTACTCCTTATGTTAAATAACTATGTTTGACAGTTCCTACGCTGACTGCTCAGTATTTTGTTTCAATACAAAAAATACCAAATTACTCAAAGAGGGTGTCTTCTTCCCATCTCGAATTCAGCCACACAAACTGGGATCTTGTTCCCTCTCTGATTTCAGGTACCTCTTGTCTTTTACTCTCCATCTGGTGAGGAGAGTCACCTCATTCCCCTCTTGCTTTGCTACAGGTGTTGTTAATAAAAGCTGAAAGAGAAAGAGAGATTATGTTCTAACTGAATTCTAATCAAGGATTTCCTAAGAGCTGCTCATAGCTGGGGCCAGCTGGAGCAGTCTGTGTGTCCGTGACTGTTCATTCTTTCAGGTTTGCTCTGGGGTCACACCAGGAGTGGCTGCACCTCCCCGGGAGCTCAGAACCACTTCAGACACTCAGAGGCACGGAAGAGCCGTTTTGAAAAAACGTCTGCAATTCTGGCTGCAGAAGATGCCAGAATTTAACCCACTAATGCCTTCTGTCTCACACAGTTCCCCCACAAAGCCCAAGTGGAAGGTTTTCTTTTCCCTGTGGGGCTGAGCAGTGAGGGTGAGGCCCGGGGGTGTGGGATGTTCAGACAGAGGAGAGTGGCAGCACATCCTGTTCCACCCTTCCCTGAGCCAGGCTGGCAGCAGCTCCCTGGAGCTGACACTGCAGGAACCCAGCCCAGGGGTCAGCTCTGCCCATCCCGTGCCCACCCTCTGTGCCCAGGCTCCCAGCTGCTCACAGCCTCGTGGGCAGGAACAGGAGCAGCACCTCCTGGGCTCCAGCCTCTTTGGTCACCATGCCTTGGACACTTTGGAAAGTCAGTTTACTGCACACAAGAGGGATCTTTTTTCTGTAAAACACCCCAGCTTTCCCCAGGGAAAACAGACATTTCCAGGGTGCAGCTGTGTAGGGGGACACTGCACCCCAGTTTGGGTTTTCACCTCTGGAGGAAAGCAAGGGACAGGTCACACCCCACCAGTGTCCTGGGGGCTCCCTCGTGCTGGCAGAGCTGGTCCTGGAGGGCTCCTGGGGCTGCACAGGGCTCTCCTGGGGGCTGGACGTTGGAATATGAAGCCATGGAAACAGAGGATGCCCAGCTATGGAGGTGGCAGGACAAGCACTCACTGCAGGGAGGGAAGATGTTGGCTCCCAGCTCTGCCTCGTTCTCCATCCTCAGCCTTGCCCAGGCTGAGCCACACGAGAGTCACAGAAAGGAAGAACATGGAGCTGCAAAAGCAGTGACAGCCGTTAGCAAAAATAGAAAGGATAAATAATGCAGTTGGATATTATTCAATAGACCATCAATGCTATAAAGACACAAAATAGGCACTTGGGAGTTGTACCTATAATCATATTTTTAAAAAAGGGTAGGGTCAGAATAAAATGCAAGGCCAGGCATATTCTGCTAGTTAAGAAAACTACATGTTACACAATGGAAGAACTCAATAATAAAAAAAGAAAAAGGGAATAATTACAGTTATTTTGGAACAATGAGAATTCTGGGAAGAGAAATCTAATCTATTTTTTCTTCATTTTAAACACAAAGTCCAGTTGTTTTCAGACTGGGCTAACTTCACACATTTATTTTCCATGTCTAAGAAGCTTTCTGACTGGGAAAAAAAGTGAAAGTAAAACGACCTCACCAACCAATTCATATTTGTAACCATTTCCATTTCAGAAATAAGGATTAGTGAAGCCAGTGTGTGAAGCCAGTCGTAGACAAGGCTGAAGGTTTTTAATTTTCCTCCTTTCCCAGAGGCAGCAGTGATGGCGCCGATCCCTTTCCAGCTCCCTGCCCGAATCTGGCACCACAGGAGATGAGGGATGCTGGCAGTGAGGGCTGGGGGATCAAACTCGTGATCACTTGTCCTTGTCCTTGTCCTTGTCCTTGTCCTTGTCCCTGCCGGTGTTCCCTGCCAGCCCAGCCCTCCTGTCCCTCTCTGGGTGTCCTGCACTAATGGCCATGCTCCTGGAAGAAGAGCCTCTGTCCTCACCTGGGCACAAACCCCAGCCAGATCAGCTCCAGCCCGGGCAGCCAGAATGATCCCCTCATTCCTTGTGCGTGAGTGCAGCCCCGGAGGGGGGAGATGGCCAGAGCTGACTCTGATTACAGCAGCAGATAACTGCACCAGCCCTTCCAGCCTCCCTCCTCTGTCCCCATCTCCTCTTGCCATTTGCTGTTTGCTCCACACTCACAGAACCAGACCTTGGGTTTCATTATCAAATCCATACCAGTGTTCTCTTACAGACCAGAGTATGCTGCTCTCCGCCTGAAAAAAATCCTGGCATTGTATTTCTCATAATAAGTTTTAATTGGATTTTAGCTCTCTGCCTTTTATACTCCATCTTAGGCTTTATTGGGCTTAATTACAAATCCATAGTTATTTGTTATGTGGCTCTGGTTTGATATTTTGCACTGACAATTACATTTTTATTCAAAGAAAAAAAATGTATTAGGAAAAAATAGCAAGAGACAGGCTCTTTGCATGAGCTGATTAATTGAATTCTAGTTTTATGTGCATTTATGATGAATGATTGTGTGCCAAAAAGTGACTTGGATATTAGATCAGAGTACACTTATTCATTTTAATTGGTTTGCACAAAGTGCAAGAGGCTGTAATAATAGATCAGCCTTGAGAACACAACAGTAATGGAGGCCCCCAGTGCCCTGACTCTGATGGCTCCTGAAACTCTGCTCATGAGCCTTTAAAACCTTTCCCTGTAGAAGAGCAGTGAGATGGACAGTGAAACTCTGGCACTTCTATGCCAGGGAAGCAAGGAGAGAGACTCACTCCCTCTGCTCTACTTGTCTCTTTTGAGAGCTGCAATTTAGTTTTAATTATTCATAATACTCATTAGCAAAAAAGGTGCTGTATGGTTTTGCAAAAAAGTAGAGAAGCCATAGGAACTCGGGATGGTATCTCACTGCCACAACACCTGTTTGGAAACATTGCTCAAATAGACAGAAAATTTAATAATAATAATAATAATAATAAGCAACTGTCCCATGGGTACTGGTCATGAGGACAGGGTGTGGGTGTGGAGACAGCACTGCTGACTGCAGGGCCTGTTACTGCATCTCAGGGACAGCCCCGTGCCCTCCCTGGGCAGCAGTTCCAGTGCCTGCCACCCTCCATGGAAAGAAGTTCTCCTCCGTGTTGAGGTGGGACTCGTTGTGTTTGAGTTTATTGTCCCTTGT
>CM031869.1:174038-215217 GCA_018697195.1 Certhia americana | reverse complement strand
GCCATCCCAGACCCTCTGTGACACAGGGACAGCAAAGCCATCCCAGACCCTCTGTGACACAGGGACAGCAAAGCCATCCCAGACTTTCCCCACACACTCTGTGACACGAGGATTGGCAAGGCCAGCCCAGACCTTCCTTGTCACCCTGTTTCTCCATGTTTTTTCTCAGCCTTCTGATGTTAGAAATTCTTGTAGTAAAGTTCTCACACACTTTCACATAAACAATGATTGTTTTAGCATTCCTCTCTAGAGGAAGAGAGACTTGATGGAATTTTGGTTTGACCTGTGTGGTTTGAGAGGTGGCGACTTCACCCTCCAATCCCTGGTCACCTTTGGAATGTTATATATATCAAGGTCACACAATAAACTTCCCTTCTTTTCCTCCTTGCTCTAAAAAGAGACTTGTCATGAGTGTGTGTGTCTATTTGTGTACCTACAGCGACACTTCCCCACACACTCTGAGAGCCCAGGCCTCACCAGGGAGCTGACAGAGGCTACAACATCTCCCATATTGGCACTATTGATCATGGAAAAGTCTGGTTTCCTGCCTTGGGAGAGGTTTCAGGGACTCCATGACAGCAACAGCCTGGCCATGCCCATGGAGAACAGGGGGAAATCCAGAGCCAGCCCTGTAGGATTAACATGGGATTTTCCTGTCACCACAGAGCGGGATGGAGAGCTCCTGTTTCCAGACAGGCTGCATTGTCTTGCACATGTAAGGTTTGTCACAGGACAAATAAGAGGGTTCCAATATGGAAGTGACAGAGGAACAAAGGAAAAACAAAGGCTGGACTCAGGCAAGGAGAGATGCTGCCAAGCAGACAGGAACCAGGACAGTTTGAGGTCACATTCTAATTTATATTCAGAAACAGCTTCCAGTTTCAGCCTCAGGATCAACTGTTATTTTTCCCACCTATTATCTTCCTAAATGTCCTTGTGCCGAGAGGAAGCGGCCGTGACTCTTGTCTGTCCTTGGATAAATGCTCCAAGGACTGAGGGGCTGCAGCCCCGTGCAGGCTGTGCCAAGGGGCAGATTTAACACACCCCATCCCCAAGAACAACCCAGTGGAGCCCTGCACTCTCCCAAAGATGCCTCTTTGTGTTTCCAACAGCATCCCAACGGCAGCACAGTGACCCTGAGACCAAAACAGTAAAATTGAGGACACCAAGGGTTTTTTTCCCTAAAAAACCAACCCTTGATGTAACATCATAACAAAACAAATGCACTGAGTGGGGCTTCCAGGAGCTTCAAGTAGGCAAGGCATAGATGAGCTCCAATAGTCTTTTCTTTTTCCCACTGACATTAGTGAGCAGCAGCTCAATCAGACAAGCACCATCAGAGAAACAGATGGAGGAGTCTGGAGTAGAAAGGTCAGCTTTAAGGAGGAGTTGAGCATGAAAGCAGCTGTAAAAAACCCAAAACTAGGAGAAAAATGTCATCAGTGGGGTCCTCATTGTCCCCCAGCTGCACATGGAGAGGCTGTAGTTAGCAGGACACCTGTGCTCCTGGGGAGTGGCACTCACCTGGGACAGGACACAAGCAGGTGCTACTGCAGTCCCTTCACAGCAGGGTGACACACAGAACATCCCCCTGCCACAACCCACCCATCCCAACACCAGCAGCGTGCCTGTTCTCCCATGGATGAGGTTTTGGGTTGGATCCACAGGCTGGGCTCACAGAACTGTCCTCAAGAAGGTGCAGCCAGGGCCATCAGCTCGTAGCAGGAACGCAGTCACCGCTGGGCAGTTCCCCAGGGAAGGGACGTGCCAGGGACACAGACCCACCTGGGCAGCTGTGCCTTGCACAGCACTTACAGCTTTGAGGGGCTGTGTACTCACCATCACCCTGCAGCACAGAAGACAAAAAGCTTTACAAAGGTTTAAGGCAGCAGAAAAACCCTTTTCCCTTCCCAGATTTTCAGCTTGTGAAAGCTCACGTGTTCTGGGGAGCAGAAGTGCTGAGACCTGCATCCCAAACCTGTGCCCCCAGGTATGGCTGAGGCTTTGCAGGCAGTTCTCTTCCAAGGGCAGCTCCAGGGAGAAGCTTGGTGCAGGGGACATGCAGGGGACAGCCACAGCACAGGAGCAGCAGATGTTCCCCTGCTCCCCACACGGGCACTGCACAGCAGAGCCCACTCACCTGCTCCCTCTGCACTCAGGGCAGATTATGCTCCACACTCTCAGAATTTGGAAGTTTATAGTTAGACCAAGCTATTGTTTCAGGGGATTTTTGCCTCATTAGTATGCCTGGTGCTTACAGACAACGGGATTGTTGTGACTGCAAAACCCCTGTTTAAACTCTCCAGCGTGTTTGGTTTCAAGAAAATTGTACTTGGGTAATTCTGTGCAGCTTGACCCTTCCAAAATTACAATAAAACTAATTTCAAAATGAAACTATTTCAAATTACTTGAACGCTTCTTCTGAAGCCCAAATTACTTCCTACTCAGGAAGGCTTTGGGGCTATTCACTAATGAAGCAACTTCTGAACTCAAGAAGTTTTACAGCTCCTGGCTAAGCTGCTGCTGTCTTTCACAGAAACAGAAGCATCTCACTTAATTGTCTACTTCTAAGAACACGACTGTTCTTGCCTCACTGCTGCTCTCCTCGCAGCTGTGGTGTTCTGTTACAGAAGCACAAGGCCCACTAATGGCCCTGCTGCTGCGAGGGGAACTGCAGAGAGCCAGGGCTGGCAGGAGCCGGGGATAAAACACGGTCATCAAGGCACAGGAGCCCCGAGAGCATTCCGAAATGGTGTTCCCACTTTGTTTTCAGTTCTCACACAGCAGCTGCTTCCTCTGCCCACCAGAACTCGCAGTGCAGCACAGACATTTGCCTTCCTGGCAATTGGAGCTGCCTGTGCTGGGCAAAGCTGCTCAGGTTACCAGGGTGATCGCATCAGTGCCCCTGAGCATGCACAGATGGACGATTTCAATCCAACATTAGGAGAATTTCCTTCATGGAAAGGCTGTCCAGCCCTGGCACAGCTGCCCAGGGCAGTGATGGAGCCCCTGCCCCTGGAGGGATTTAACAGACATGTAGATGTGGCACACGGGGACATGGATTGATGGTGGCCTTGGCAGTGATGGGGGACAGTTGGACTCTGGTGTTAGAGGGATTTCCCACCAAAACAATTCCGCGATTCTATGGCACAGCTATCCACAGATAATCCACAGCACACCAGAAGCAGGGGCAGCCTGGAGCAGGGCTGATGGACACTACAGAAGCAGGTTATTAGGAATGAGGCTGCCGGCTCCGGGGGAAGAGCTGCAGGGCAGCTTTACCTTGGCTTGTTCCTATAAACACAGCCCGCGGTGATGAGCGCCGGCAGGAGGCAAATTGGAAGTGAGAGCCCACGGATTACAAATGTAAAACTGCTCTTCACAGGCACAGGGAGTGTCTCTGTAAGAGATAAATGATCCTGAAGGGGAGAAGCTGAGCGGAATGAACGAGGGGGGGAAATCTCTGCGCTTTGATAATTAGCAAAGGACTGGCCAGCCAGAAGAGCATCAGCGCCTGTGCAGCCCTACCTGCCGCCCGTGGAGATTAACAGAGACCTGATCTGCTGGTAGCCTGCTAAAATGCAGGTGATGTTTCTTCCTTTTGCAGATTTGACAAAGTAATAACACCTCCTGTGAGGAGCCTTTCCCCTCTGCTGCTGGTGACAGCGCAGCCCGTGACTGATCTGGGAGCCTGCAGTGCGATCATCAACCCTCCACGGGAAGCACAAGACTTGCCGAGGGTTAATGATCATTGTGCAGCCTTCCCCGTGGGGGCACAAGCGGTGATTTATCATCATTTGCTGCGGTAGCGCTGATGCCTTGAGCGATGCTCTCGCTGCTCAGCGGTGCCCTCACCCTCCCGGGAGGCAGAAGGGGCAGGGAGGGCACGGACAAAGCAGGACCCCCTCCAAGGACTGTTGGCACTCGTGTTCAGCAGAAACTCTTGTCAGGACTCTGGGAGAAGCGTTTCCGAGCGTGCCCCTCGGTGGAGCAGCTGTCCCCGTCCTGGCAGGGACTGCGGGGACGCTGTCCTTGCAGCAGCTGCTCCCTTTAAACCAAAGCTGATCAAAATGTTTACTTACATCTCATTTCTCATTTGGCAGGCAGGAGATCCAGGCAAACATCACCAAATCCACACAGCACTCCCCAAAGGACAGCCAGTCCTAAAGCCTCAGAAGAAGTGGCACCAACGCAGCCAGGCAGGTTTTCTGAAAAGCAACACTTTTCTTACTAAGCCATTCCTCAGATGTGGTGGGTTTTTCCTGCATGGCTGAATAATGTGTATTCTCTGAAATTTGTATGGTTATTTGCTTGACTGAAAAACAAGAATTTCCACTTCTAAAAGGAAAAGCCCCAGGTTTGATTCGAGAGTAACTCCTGCTAAGTTCATGTGAAAGGAAATAAGGCCCTTCATCTTCAGATGCATTTGAAAATCCCACTGCAATTCCTTTGCATCTCTGATAAGAAATGTTTTGAAAGCAACATATAGTGTTTGTTTTTCAAATAAACCAATGCAGATTTAATGATAGCCTCTATCTACCTTTCCTTACATTCCTGATCTCAATTTAAAAATACTCGCAGGTATTGCAACCACCGTCAGCTTGGTTCCCAAAATACATCCTTATCTTTTTCTCTACACAAGAAAGCATTTATCACTTTTCCCCTTTTGTAGGAGTGTCAGCATTTGTGTGCTAACGCCTTTCTGGTACTTTGTCATGTACTCAGGCAGGGAGATTATCCGGGAGGGTTTTGCAGGCAGCAAACACACACAGAAGGAAGCATATGGTGCTCTGTTTAGAGAGGCAATGCCAGTCCCATCACTGCCGAGGTCCCAGAAAATGCATCTCAGATGCAAATTGGTTTCAGGAAACCAGGGGAAAAAATAACAGTCATCTTTCTGAGGAAATAAGGTGAAAAAATATTAACTCTGAGCAGACTAGACAGCACTGGCAGGGCTGGCAGTCAGTTTTTCCCCTGTCAGAAATCCTACCTGTGTTTTTCTTCTACCCCAGCTTCTGACAACCGAGACTGCACACTGGGGAATTAATTCTGAAATTGGAAATCCCATAAGATGAAAATAAGCAAATTTCAGAACAGTTATATGAACATCTGCCATGAAGGAAATATTTGCTTTGCTTGCCCCCACCCAAATCCCAGGGACTTTTTCCCTGAATTTCCTGAAGGGAGCCTTTCCTCCCCCTGTTCAGTAACAATAACCTTGCACTGAGGTGCTGAAGAGGAGCAGGAAAGGATGTTACCTCCCTGCCCTGATGGTGAGAATATTCTGCTACAACCACACAAAGCGGTGGCAGGGATGAGACATTTGGATTTTGGGGTAGCTCTCACTGTCCATTAGGGCACAGTTTCGTTTGGAAGCTTAAGCTCCTGTACTGCAGAAATCTGTCATCATCACCCCTGAAGGGCAGAGCTCCCACCTGCTGGTCTGGAATCCAAGAACCAGGTCATGGAAGAGTCCCAGCACCCCACAGCCCTTCAGGCACCTGGGGCAATCCCTCTGGAGCTGATCCAGTGGGACACTGCAGCAGAGGGCACCAGTGAAATCCAGAAAGCTCAGGGGCTTTGGAAGTGCAGCTGTTCTACACTAAAGCCAGCGGGAAATGTCCCTCAGTCTGTGTGGAGCTGAAGATGCAGCTGAAGACCCAAGTGATGGTGCAGATCCCACATGGGCTCAGACAAAGACCCAAGTGATGGTGCAGATCCCAAATGGGCTCAGACAAAGACCCAAGTGATGGTGCAGATCCCAAATGGGCTCAGACAAAGACCCAAGTGATGGTGCAGATCCCAAATGGGCTCAGGCACTGGGTGCTCCCTGGAAGCACCACAGGCGAGGCACTGCCCCAACCCCTGTCCCCAACCACAACCCCAGGGTGTCCCAGCCTCCCACACAGCCCCAAAAGCACAACATCCAAGAGCTGCCACAGCAGCAGTGCCCCCAAACCCGCTGCTGCTCACTGAGCTGCTGACAGCCCCTTGCAGGGATGGCACTGGGGTGGCACCTCTCCAGCTATTTAACCACCCACTGCATATGCCAAAGAAGTTATTGAGCAACTGACTTTGTGCTGTGATGCATCTTGATGTTGATGCTTTATCATTTCCTGGCAGTTCCAACTGTTTTCTGCTTTTCTTGCCATTGCTACTTTCCTTGAAGCCCCCGAAGCAGCTTGGTTCCATGGCTGCGTCTCCAGCACAGTCTGCAGCAGCTCTGGGGTTTATGAGCTGGAATTAATGGCAAGTGTAGCTTTTGGCTGAGCCTGTCAGTGCCCCCTTGTCAGGTTTCTGTGGAGCAGAATTGGTTCCAGCCCACAGCTTGCCTGAGTGCCCATTAATGCCTAGCACAGGTACCGGTGTCTTCATCTGCTGCCTCTCCATAGGGCCTCCAGAGGCTTCCCATGTGGCCACATGACAAACTCCTTCAGTGTCCAGAAATTCCTTCTTCTTCAAAGCAGATTAAAAAGCAGCAACCGAATCTTTTATTAGCTGTTTGGGCAGATTCATCTAGGCTGCAGTTTTTATTTCCATTTTTTTCCTAGGGGTATGTTAATTGGCTCCCAAGTGCAGGGAAGAAAGAACAAGGCACTGGGGCAATTCCTCAATGCAGAAGCAAGAAAAGGCAGGGTTTAGGGTATTCCTAACTTTGTGAATGAGCAAAATAATCTAATCCCATGAGAGCTGTGCACAGACAGCATAACCCTGGACTCTTGTTCCTAGCCCAGTTCCACCTCATAAAGAGACCCTTAAGAGTGAACAAATAGAGATGGAGAAGCAGGGAATTGCCTATTCCTCCCAGTCCTCCAGGTCATCTTTCCCAATATAAAATTGCATATGGTCATCTTCATTAACCCAAAAAGTGTAGAGGGCAAGCAGGATCATATCCCTCAGACCAAACCTCCTCCGTCACAATTTTGTCTTGTTTCCATTGGTACAATCTGAGAACACAAACAGTAATTCTGGAATTCATGAGCTGCTCTCTTCTCTGAGCAGCAGAGGGAACAGATGGCCTTGGGCCAGTTGCTCACTTACTGCACATGCAGAAGGTGGTCAGGAGGCACAGGAGGGAGGGACTGCAGGACTAACAGGGGGCAGAGCAGCTGGGGCTGCCCCTGGAACACTGGCAGTGCCCAAGGCCAGGCTGGACACTGGGGCTGGAGCACCCTGGGACAGTAGGAGGTGTCCCTGCCATGGCAGGGGTGGCACTGGAGGGTCTTTAGGGTCCCTCCCAACCCCAAAGCAATGTGGGATTCTGTGAGTGCACCATAACTGCCTGAAGGAAGTGGGATAACAACAACAACAACTACAAGAAGCTGCTGCAGTAGTTTGTGGTAGTTATTGACCAGCTGGAAGAACAATCCTCTTTCAGCTTGCATTAATTGCTGTAAAATGCCTTCCTTGCTAAGGATTTGCTTCAACAGCAAATGCAAGGCTCCTCAGAGCTGTTTGCTCTGCACAAACGAGCTCTGTTGCAATTAATCTGGGTTCATCCCTTGGTTTTGGACAATGGAATGGGAGGCAGGCACTCATTAACTTCATTTGTAGCAGTTCCTGCCAGTTGGGGGAACTTCCCAGGAATTCTCCAGGTGGTTCAAAACAAAGCAGTGACACTTCCTGGTGTAATATTGGTGACTCAGGAGGAAAGGAGAGAGGAAAGCCCCAAAGCTGAGAAAGCAAAGGCCAGACCCGGTTCCAGCGTCCCCAGGCTGTGCAGTGACTGCTCCCCATTTCCCAGTGGATTATCCCACACTTCCCAGCAGCACAGGCCCACGTTCTGCCAGCCCCACAGTGCCCTGGCACAGCTGATCCCAGCCTTTGGTCACTCCATGCCTGCTTTTCCCTGGAATGGATTCATCACCCCACGAGGGTCCCGTGTGGGGACACACAGCTCTGTCACCCCCTGCACTGTGTGAGGATAATTAATGTCCCAGGGCAAAGGCAGAACAAACACAGGCACAGAACACTTGCTCTGGTTTCTTGGGAGATGTGACAGAAGAAAACAAGCTCCCAATCCCCCTGTCATTTTGCATCTTTATGCAACCACAAAAAGCCATTTTTCCTTGCATTGTTTACTGGTTTACTACTAAAGCCCCCTCAGATTTTATTCCAACATGAATATTAATTCAAGGATCATTTATATTGTGAACAAAATGAGAAAAATATCTCAAGGCTGTTACGAATCCTAGTTTTCCTGGCAGAACAGTCTGGCCCTTTTAAGAATAAACACCCAGCTATTATTCCTGTATTAACTGATGCTTTACAAAACCAATACAAAAGCACTGTCCTTGCATGAAAGGATTTCCCCTGGACTCAGCTCTGCATGTGCTCCCAGCTGGATGACAACACAAACTGGTTAACCAGCCCTTTGCACTGTGGGCTCGTGTCCAGCTTGGTGCCCAGTGCCTCAAATATCCTGAGGAACTGCTGGGTGAGCAAAGCCCGTGCCCACAGCCACGTGTGACATTGTGTGGCACTGCTGGAAAACTGCCCACATGAGCCATTTAAATGCTCAAAACCTCTCCCAAAACAAGTGGCAAGAGCAGACTTCCAAGACCTTCAGGAGGACAGAGTTTTACCTCGGAATAAGAACACATTTTTGTCATAATACACCAGGTTCTGACCTTTCCTTGTCCAGGTCTTATGGTCAGAGCCCATGAACTCCAACACTGCCAGAGAAAAGGGACTCTAGAAGCAGAAATGGTTTCTGTTTTCTTCCAGACCCACAGAATTATTTTGCAGTCCCTGTGTGTTGAGCTTCTGTGGCACAGAGCTTTACAAACCCCAAGAGGAAGAATGGCTCAGCCAGGTGGGTCCCCACATCCCTCCCTCCATTTGCTCCCCAGATCTGTTTTTCTCCCAGATGTGTTGTGGTCTGTGGGTATGAACTGGTGCCTGGATAGGAACTCCCCAAGGGAGCAGAAGGAGATGCAGTGTTTGAAACAGGGCTCCAGCACCCAGAGCAGGAGGGCCCGAGGAGCAGCTGCTGCCCAGGGACACCCCACGATTCCCCCACCACCCTCAGCAGGCCCAGGGGCACCCACAGGTGTCAGCAAATGCTGTAGAGGCCCTAAGAAAATCAATATTTCTGTCTAAAACCTCCTCAGCTTCAGCTACTGAGCGTTTTTGCTATTGCATGGAACTGTAAAACTTGATTCTCCTTTGAAGATTTTTACTTGGCCATGGGAAAGTTAACCACTGGCAAATGGAAAGACATTGGAAGTAGTTGTTGTGAGCATTCTCATTGCTGTAATCATCCCTGGCTGCCTGTGAGGAGCAAAGAACAGTTTTGAAAGCACACAGACCAACCCAATAATCCCTCACAAATATAACCACCATAAAGTACTGTCTCTCCCAAGCTATAAACAAGGATTAGGAGAGTTTGTCTTGCTTTGAATGAAGGATCTGGGCCAAGATCCAATGTCAAAAAATAACACTGAGAGTGGAGAAACCTAGCATGTGGCTAAAGATGATTTCTAATATTTATTAAGCTTATATTTCAAAAGCATCCAAAAACCTCCAGCCTCTTGAACCCGTGCTCCTGTGATGCTTTCACTGGCTGCTCTAGCTTTTGCAGCAGGGACCTGTCTGCTTTTGTCCCTCTCTCTTCTCCCCTAATTGTTGCCTTTTCAATCTGTTGTCTGGGGGCTCACTTCAGGACTTGAGGGCTTTTAACAAGAATTACCAGAGCTTGTTGCCATTTACTGTGTTCCCAGATAGAGAGATCATGAAAAGGGGAATGGCAATTTCTCCCTGCATAACACTCACCCAAGAGAAAAGGGTCAAGAAAAGGTCAATAAGGAAGCTACTAAAGCACTGAATATCCCAAACACAGCCTAATGTTCCCTAAAATGATGCTTGGCTGAGCACTACGGTCAGGGAAAGAGGCAGAAACAGCTTCTAAAAGGCACACTGAAGAAAGGCAGGAGCAGCTTCAGTGAGCTTGGGCTGTCCTGGAGAGGAGGGAACAGCAGGACCAGGCTGCTGGCAGGGCCAACAGCATCCCCAGAGGCTCTGGTCCCTGCCAGCACTTGGGGACACTTGCAGGATTTGCTCCCTGAGCAGGCACCCAGGGCTCACTGCAGGGCTCAGCTCTCTGGGCTAATTCACTGCAGCTTCTCCTCAGGCATTGTCATCTCCGACTGCAGACACGTGTCCTCCCAAACAGGAGCTGTGCTTTATTGAACTGGGCCCCTTGCACCTTCCAGCCTCACACACCAGACCAAATTCTCCCTTTCCATGGGCAGTTCTTATGGAATTCTTATCTTGTCTGGCTGCACATCCCTTCACTGGGGTTGCTGAAGATCATCCTCAGGTGCCTGGGGTTCCTCTTTGGCTGTTCTGGAGGTGCAAAGATCACCTGGCACAGGGAACTGCTGTCCCTCTGGGTGGGTGGGCTCACAGCAGCTGTGAGGGGCAGCCCCAGTGCCATCCCACTGCTGACCCTTGCTGCTTGTGCACTGGACACGCTCTGGGGAGCAAACGCACAGAGCACCCTTGCCTCAGGCCATTTAAAGGGCGTCTCTTGCCTTAGGAAGTTCCTCCTGGATGAAGGGATTACTGAGTGAGGCTCTCATGATCCACAGGTGGGCAGGGGCAGGGCAGGGAGATCCCCAGCACAGCCCCTGTGTGCTGCTCTTAGGGCCACTGTCACAGCAGAGGGCTCACAGACAATTTGGGTCGAGCCCCAGCATTCACACACAAACCCAGCTCCTGGAACAGGGAAAGCAGCTTTCCAAGCCCTGGAGTGAGGAGCTTTAGAAACCAAGCTCCCATCCCTGGGAAATGTTTGCAAACACAACAAACACGGCTGCAGTGGAGGGGCTGGGATGCAGAGCACTCCCTCCCTGAGTTTCCTGGCTGCCTCTGCAGCTGCGGGGACATGAGGAAGGTGCAACACCTGGTGGAAAACAGCTGGAGTGTTCAATCCACCACAGCAGGCTGTCTCAGCCTCAGGTCAGCTGTGCCTGTGGCAGTCAACAAATCTGCCTCAGCCGAATTGTCCTTACGTAACTGCCTTGTAATTGTGTGATCAGAAAGAAAGAGCAGCTCAAGTGAACCTCAAATTCCATGGGCTGTGGTCAGCATCTCATCAGCACGTTGCAGGTTGCAAAAATCGGGTCCTGGGTATCCCCTTTTTCATTGTATGTTAATTACTTATTCTTTCTACTGGTGTTGGTCATCTGGAAAAAATCCACAAAGGCAAAATCAGCACTACAAATTCTCTTCCAGCATCCTGAAGTGAGCCCTGGGTTTTGCTTTCGGCTGCAGGTCCCTCTCTCTGCAGGACACTCGGGTTTTTGATGCCTCACACAGTGAGTGTCCACAAGAAATGAGTGAGCCTCAGCAGCAAAGAAGTCCCTGTGCACCTCGTGCAGTGAGGTACAGCTGCAAAAGGCCCTTAGTTCATTTGGCTGATTATGGGGTTGTTTATATCCCTTTACAGTAAAGCTCAAACCCCAAGCAGGCTGGAGTGGCTCACCATTAATATTTCTCATAAATTATATTTGGGCAGTCCAGACTGCAGAAGCTGCAGCGGAACTGAGGCAGAGAGCAGAATTGCTTTAAAGCCTCACAGAATGAAAGGAGAGTTAGATGATTTCCCAAAAATCTGAAAAAAAGCACTGCAGGCTCCCTGGAGGGAGCAGGAATGTGGGTCAGAGCACGCTCCTGGTGCTCAGGCTGGGGAACCACAGGTCCTGCTGGTGCTGATGCTCATCCTCTGCTGGTCCCTGCCTCGGATTATCTGCACCAGACCTGGGCTGGCTGATGGCTGGGCCAAGGAACAAGGTCTTTTATTTTCCTCTCTTTATCTGGCAATACGAGGCAGCCTAAGAACGTCTTCACTGCTTGGAAGCAGAGGTTTGGAGCTTGGCTGTCAGATCCTTCACAAAGAGCTGTGAGCCCTTGGAGAGGTGCTGGCAGTGATTTCCCTTTCTCCCAAGTGAGCCCACGTGGTCAGGAGCACCAGGACCTTCAGGTGGCCCTCAGTGGCTGGGTTTTTCACCCAAGAAAAACAAACCAAAGATCTCTGTGGTAGGAAAGAGCCTGCTCTGTGGAGAATCAGCTCCCACAGGGCCAGTGTGGGCGTGGGGCTGGTGCCATGCCCAGGGCAGCAGCTGCCTGTGCCCTGTGTGACTCCCCGGCCACCAGCCAAGCACAGGGCATCACTGCTGGCACTGGGCCTTGGGGTGGCTCTCAGAGAGCCTTTCCTCAGCACATGTGAGAGCAGGGGACACACCCTCACACCTGGGCACCAGTGGGCTCCAGCAGGATCGACGTTTGCTGTGTTCTGAATCCACAGGAATTTGTTTGTATGGAAATTTTCCCTCCTGTGTCCACTGCGTCCCCTTGTCACAGAACAAATCACATCTCAAGCTCTGATCCTACCTGTCATCCAAACAGGAAAGAAGGGGCTGAAATATGGCTGTTGGCACCTGGCCAGCATCGCCCACTCTGCAGGGAGAGAAATCTTCCACAATAACGACTCTGAGGTGGCACAGCCCCGTGGGACTGAACCACCTCCTCTGAAGCCCACAGCGACCAGGCAGCCATCCTGACTCAGCCTCTGCCTCGGGTTTTCAGTGCCTTTGGGTGACTCAAGCCCTCCGAGGAGCGCTGGGGTTTGCACAACCAGAGAAGAGTTGTGCAGCAGCTTCATCTGGCAGCACAGGGAGAGGAGGCGGATTTTACACACAGCCTTGGAGGAGAGGAGAAAGGGGGAGGCTGGAGTCAGCTGAAATGTTAACATGACAGTTCTCCTTCTGTTCCTGTTGGAGCAAGCCTGAGCCCGGATTGCCAGAGGATAATGTCACATTGGCAATTGTTTTGTTACTATGACCATATTGCGTGAATGGCAGCGACAGCCTGGGGGGCTGGGGCAGGAGCACCCCTGGCACCTGGGAACCAGGGGGGCTGGGGAGGGGCTGAGCCCCAGGACAGGACCACGGTGTCCCCACCAGAAACCAGGGCAGCTGCCTCTGCACATCCCAGAAGATCCATCCCTTCCTCAGCAGAACCTGGCATGTTCAGGTGCCCCCTGCCATCACCCCCAGGGTCTGCCCCAGAACCAGAGCAAAGCCCAGAGCCCTGGTTCTGGTAGAACCCCAGAACCAGGGGCAGGCTCAAACACAGGGCTGCTTTCCCTGAGCTGGGTGTTACATAAATGTTTCCTTGTCCCGAGGATGGTCCTTTTCTCTCTCCAGCAGGTGCTGTGTGGAGCTCTAATGCCCTCATAAAATGCTTCCTTCCTGGTTGGAAAGCTGTGTGAGCAGTGCCAAGGAAATGGCAAGGCGTTCCAGATAATTATGCTTTAGGAGAGCTTAATCAAAGAAGCTGTGGACTCTGCTAACTCCAGAGGCATCCTGCAGATGTATTGATTTCCACTCTGAAAGCCATATCTGTGTGCTGGAGCATGTAGAGAAACAAAAAGCCAGGATTGTGAGTCCTGGCTGGAAGACAGTTGGGATAAGCTTGATAAATCAATGGACAAATGGGCTGTTTTATTTTTCAGGAAAAAAAAAGGTAAAGAATAGTTCTTACTCTCCCACCACCTGAGCTCCTTTCCTTTGGAGTAAACACACAGTTCTGTTTGAAGAATATTTCTCTGGTTGATAACTAGAGATGTTCTCTGTGATCAGAGAGGCTGAAATACTTTATTTATCCTCTGAAGCTAAAGTGCTTCAGCTATCCCTGAATATTCCTCACAGCCAGAGCTGGGAGTGACCAGCACTGTCAGTGGGTACCAGGGCATGTCTGCATTCCTCATTTGGCTCAAGCTGGAATTCAGGTACGAGTGCCCAGACCCTGCAACACATCCCTTTCTCTGTCAAACTGCATTTGCTGCAGGCTGTAGAGAATTCCCTGCAGTTACAGTGCACGGGTGGTGAGTTCATGGACCTGGAACTGCCCCAGCCAGGATATTCCTGGGACCAGCCCTGGGGTGAAAGGATTTCTCAATGTGCTGTATCCAAAGCAGGAGCTTGCAGCTCTTCTGGCTCAAACTGGGGGCTGGAGCTGCCACAGGACCCCAAGAGCCAGGACCTGGTGAACCACAGTGCTCCTGAACTGCTTCTGCATTCCAATACCAGGATTCTCAAATCTCCAGTGGGCTGAAAAATCTGTTTCTCTGCTCATCTATAATTAAGGAGCGACCAGCTCCCCTTGCTCAGGAGACTGGCCAGAATGCTTTGAACCTGGGCATTTTCAGTGTATTTGTTCTTATTTTTATTGCACTTCAAAATACCAACTTCCAAAGGGGAATGATGTTCATCCTCTGTGCTGTGTGCTGCTAGCTGGAGCTTACACTATCATGGTTATTCTAAAAAAAAGAAACTGGAAAAATCCAGATGGATCACACTTAAATGGTTTTGCTGGTTTATTGATCTACCCCCCTCGGGCAGGGGCTGAGGGATCAGAGCCCAGGGACCAGAGCTGGCTCTGGGGACAGTGGGCACAAACCAGCCCCTGCTCTGGGGAACTCAGAGCAGCAGCAGCAGACACTGCAGATCCTCCATTCCTGCCTCAAAAAGCTGATTTATTGTAGTGGGAACACCTGTGAGAATACAGCTCTTTCTCAACTCCATTTCCAACTGGAATTTTTGTTCCCCGCTGCTGGATGGAAGCGTTGGCCAAAGTGAGGAGACTCAGAGGAGCCAGCACTGTGCCCAGGTGGCACCAGGAAACAAACCCTTGTCAGCCTGGCCTTTCCAAACACTGCAAAGTCTTTGGGTTTGCACCAAAGAAAAACAACTGAACCCCAGTCTCCAGCAGGCAGCCAAGCAGCTTCCCACCTCTCCAAACCTAATCCGAACAGACAAACACACCCCCAGGTGTCCATAACCTTCATTGTCAAAGAAAACATTTCCATGTTGATGCCTTTTCCTCGGAAAGTGGAAATAAAGCCTGCAGTGTCCCCAGCCCAGCTGTGCTGCCCAGGGCACGTGGCAGGAACAGCTGGCTGCCTCCAGCAGGCTCAAACATCCCCTTCCCAGGAGGCAAAACAGAGCAGGACCAGGTTTTGTTTCATTAGAAGAAACAATTGATAGTTCGGTATGTGGCACATCCATTAAGAGACTTGAAAGGTCACCCTTTAAAATGTCTGTGAACAACAGGCAGAGGAAAGTCCTCACCTGGAATACCAATGGGGGGAATTTCACCACCAGGAGTCTTTCATTTAAAAAGAACAAACAGAAAGCTTTGTGCTTCTCTTATCTCTAATCCTTACCTCTCTCTCCAGAGGTTTGCTCCAATTAGTTATTTTGTATTAATCATGGTTAGTGCTGCTCATTTCCTCCGTGTTTGTGGCAAAGGACACCCAGGGCCCTGCCAGCCCTGCCCCGGGCACAGGCACAGGCTCAGCCTGGCTGCTGGGGACATCAAGGGCTGCTTTTGATGTTTCCAGACCGCCTGCACACGGGGAGATCTATTTCTGTAATTGCAGGTGTAAATCTGCCCAGAGGCTGAGCTGTTGGGCCAAAATAGCTGGAGTCAGTGCAAATCTCCAGCATTTTTCAACTGGGGATTGTTTGATGCTATAGCTTGTGGGGATGGTTTTCTTACTTTAACCTTTGATGGCTTCTCACATGCAAAAGCCACGTGAGCTGTAGATCATCATCTTGTGTGTAGAGTGGGGAGGGACTGATGAACTTTGTGAAATTAAAAATAGCAGAGTAAAGGTGAGTAGGAAAAAAAAAAATTAGTCCTTCACATACAAGGAAGGTGATACAAGGATAAGGAACGGAGCAATGGATTACCCCAACAGTTCTAAAACATAAAGAAATAGATGTAATTGATTTTAGAGCCCATTGCCACAGAATGCTTTGAAAAAACACCATGTGTGAGTGTGTGCAGAAAACAAGGAGGAAAACTCCTGGCAAAAACTGTGCTAATGGACACAGTGGTGTAGATGTGAGGTGTGGAAGTTGAATAAGAACCACTTTGTCCTCATTCTCTCCCTCTGATGTGCCCTAATGCCCCCTCTCTGAGTCAGCCACTGTGGGATGGACCTTCAGCCTGACCTCACACAGCCCCTCTGGTCTCCAGCCAAGGGCCCTGTGGTCCTGCAGTGTCCCAGGGCACAGCCTGGCTGCTGGAGCAGAGCTCCTGGAGCTGCTTTTCCTCTCTCCCAAGGTGCAGTGTGATCTGTGCTGCCCATGGAGAATCAGATTACAGCAAAGCCCCCAGCCCAGGCAGCGTGCCAAGGTCACAGGGCTGGCTCTGCTGGATTTGGTGGGACCTGCTCCCCACACACTGCACTGGCACAGCCATCAGGGGCTTTGGCTGGGTGTCTGCTGTAGGTTTTCCTTAACATTTCTTAGTGATAAACAATCTTCTTTTGATTTTAACCCCTCAGCGTTAATGTGATTTAAGTTTATCTCATTTCAGTTGGACCTCAAGTCCTTTGGCAAACAGAAAAGGCTCCAGACCAGAGATTTTGAGAGCCAGAGCACGTTTTTTGGGTCTGACAATTGATAGACCAGCAGTGAATGTCAAAGGCAATAAAAATTGCTCAAAGCATAGCCTTTATCTCAGACACTTGACCCTCCTGGCAGCAGTGCAGTGATGTCTCTGTGGCTAGGCAGAGCTGGGCAGTTTTCACCAGGCAGGCCAGGCCCCCTCCTGCTGCACTGAGCCCCTCTGCTGTCCCTGACACTGACCCTGCACCCCTCTGCTGTCCCTGTCCCTGACACTGACCCTGCACCCCTCTGCTGTCCCTGTCCCTGACACTGACCCTGCACCCCTCTGCTGTCCCTGTCCCTGGCACTGACCCTGCACCCCTCTGCTGTCCCTGTCCCTGGCACAGACACTGAATCCCTCTGCTGTCCCTTGCTGTGACACTGCCCACGAGGTACAGACATGCACAGGGTGACAAAATGCAAATGTGGTGTCAGTAATTACCTCAGCACCCAGAGCCCTTTCCAGGTGTGACAGAGGGTTCAGTCATCCTGCACTGAGCCACCTGCCAGGCTCTCCTGTGCCACCTCTGGAGTTCCCAGATAGAAAGCCAGACTGGGTGGGAGTTCATTTCCTGCCCTGTTCCTGTGCCACAAGTGGTGAATTATTGCCCCACCTCTTCAAATCAGAGTTTAAAGAACTGATCTCAATTCCACAGGGAATTGGCATGGCCAAGAACAGACCAGGGAATGATGGCATTTCTCCTTAGCACAAAATTCTCATTCCTCTGTAGCCCAGCTCCACCAGGTTGGAGTTTAACTGGGGACAAACACACAGAGGAAATGTCTGCAATGACATCACTGCCTCGGGATGCAGTTCCCGGGAATTCCTGCTCTGTGGTGTGTGCCTGATGACAGAGATCAGCAATGCACAGAGCACAGCATTATCCCTTCCCGAGCTAACACCTCCTTTTGTCCTTCTGGCCACGATCAGGCCAGGGCAGCCCTGTCTCACTGCCAGCAGCCAGCACAGCTGAGGGCCAGCAGAACCCCTCCCTGGCACAATTCCTGCTCCCCCAGCTCCCAGCCCACACAGGAGCCCCATTTCCCACCAGCTGTCTCCAGCAGTTGTGGTACCATCACCAAGTGGGCACCAAAGGATGTCAAACCCAACAAGAACTCTGTGCCTCCAGAACAGAGCAGATAAATCAGCACCTCCAGCAGCCTGTGGCACCTCAGCACTCCGTGGGCTCTTCCTCATTGCCTGGGAAATGAGGTGACACGAGGGCAGCCCCGAGCAGCCCTGAATCCCCACCTCCCTCATCACACCCAGCCCCAGCAGCTGCCCGAGCTCAGCCTCTGACTGATGATTTTCTCTCCACGTTCCGACCCTGGGGTGAACACCACTAATCAAAGAGCTGCTGTGAGAGACAGAAATGTGCTTTGGATTAAAATGTACGGAATCTGCAGGTTTCCTACCAATAAGTATCTGCACCACGCTCGTCGGGTCAATGCCAAAAGCCACAATCATCCCCCAGTTCATCAAGCTTAACCTTTCCCAAGTTATTATTCCCATAATTACCTGTATTAAATAACTGCACTGAAGCACTACAGCCACAACAAACTAAAAGTAGGACACAGCAGGACTGAGCGCTGAGTCCTCAGCACAGGAGCTCACCTGGGGTGGATGGATCAGGTGCCCACCATGCCCACCCTGTGCTGGATGGACCAGATGCCCACTGTGCCCACCCCGTGTTGCCTTGGCAACACAGGCACCATCAAGAGCCATCCTGCACAGCAGAGCTGCCTGCCTGCTGCAGTGGAAACACCATATTTTGCTTTTTCAGTAGACTCAAGGATGTTATATTTTTGGTTGAGGCATCAGCAAAAGAATAATCAAGGAACTGAAACCTGGTTTTCCCTGTTTGATCTTTCTTGACCTTAAAATGTTAGAGAAAGGTTAAACCCTTGGCCAGTTTGGAAAAACTGAGCCTGGGGTGCCCCAGCAATCCACAGCAGAGAAGACTGACATGTTTCTACAAATACCTCACAGGCAGCAACTGCAGCTTTGCACCGACACCACAACAAGCTCTTCTCCTGGGAAATGTTCCCATGTTTATTTTACTCCTCCAAGTAAAAAATGTAAATGTTCTTTTTTCCTCTACATCTTCTGTCTCTGCTTCTGTGTTTTGCAGAGGATTTGTCACCCTGCTGGGCCCCATGGCAGCTCTGATCTGGAAGTGTGATCCAGCCTGTTCTCACAGGGTGCCAGTCCCAAAACCCACCAGCAGCAGCCCCCGGGGGAGCTGAACTCCCACAGGCAGCTCCTGGTTTGGAAAGTGAGTGCCTGGTGCTGCCAGAGAATCACAGAGCCATTTTAGGCTGGAAAAGACCTTTAAGATGAAGGAGTCCAACACTGCCAAGCCCATCCCTCCTCATCCTCCTCCCCAGCAGTAACCTCAGCTGTACATGCAGGATTGGAACCCCAGAGCAGGGTGGTGCAGGGAGAAATTGGCTGTGTTGGAAACCCATGAGAAGCACTCACCGCCCACCTTTTGTCGTCACTGCTCCCCACCTTCATTCCCATTGCCTCTTCTCCAGAAAAAAAAGTGCTTTTAAAACTCCTTATCAACCCACAAACTAGGCTGAGATGGGAAAACACATCACTGCAGCTGGTCCCCCCTGCAGCCATCCCTGGGCTTTCCTCCAACCTGGTTCTGGACCAGCTCCTTCCTGGCAGGTGCCCGAGGCTGTCGGGCTGATGGTGACACCAGCACCATCTGGGTGGCCAGGCCACCACCCCCAGCATGGGCTGGTGCCAGCAGTGGTGCCCCAGCCCCACCTCAGCAGCCACTCTGCCACTCCTGCAGGCCAAAGAGAACTTCCCTGCAGCTGTCTGATCCCTCACCCCTCGGGGACTGCTGGCAGCTGTCCTGCAGCCAAGGAACGCCAGGCTTTCCACGGGGATTCATTTACACAGAGTTCGTGTGGGCTCTGAAATGACACAGTTCAAGCTGCAGCTGTCCAAAGCAGCTCAGCAGCCTGCTCAGACCCCCCTGCCCCACTGCAGGACCTGCTGCTGCCCAAAACACCCCGTGTGCAGCCCAGGGCCATGGGCAGCTGCTGCTCCACACACTCCCAAACCCAAACCCTGCTCCTGGCTCCATCTCTCTGCAGGAGGCACAGAGAGGGATCCAAGATCAGGCTCAGCTGGCAGAGACCCCAGCATCTGGGGAAAAAAACAACTTCTTAGCTGAGGAAGAACATCCCAAAGCCTCACGTTTAGGGGCTACAGGGGCTTTCCCTGTAAGCAGAAGGAGCACACTCAGCTCAAGAGGACCCTGCTCACAGGTGAGGACAGCAGAGATCCATCAGGGCTGGCTGAGTCCCCCCTGACTGAGCCAGCACAGCCCCCTGCAGCCAGAGCCCCCTGGGCTGCTGGAACCCAGAGCTGGCAGCAGACCTCCCCCACATGGTCCCAGTGTCACACAGCTCCTGACAGCCAGGCTGGTACCACCAAACCAAAACACAACCAATCTCCAAAAAACGTGCTCATGACCTCACATTGAGTCATTGGCTCTACACCGACCATCATCTTTTTTTTTTTTTTTTTTGTTTTCCCGAGAAAATCTTCAAAAGCTCCCACTTTCAATCCAGTATGGGCGAGAAAACTTTCTGATATCTCAAGGACATATGAGGAATGGGAAAGCTGCTGCCCACAGGCCTGAGCCAGTGCTACTTTTCACTCTCTTGAAGTGTGACAAGAAAGAGCTCCTAGTTTCTGGTTCTGAGAAAAAAAATTGATTTTTATCTTTAGCAGCTTTCTGTGTGGCTGTGCTGAATAACACATGGCACAACTCCGCGTAGTTACCATATGGAAATGATGAATGAATATGAAATGGAAGGAGCAGCAAAAGTCATTTTCCCGTGGCCTTGAAATGCAACAGGAGCTCAGCTGGGAAGGTGAAAGAGAGATCCCAGAGCCTCAGCCACTCTGTGCACTGACCACGTGCAGGGCCCCAGTGGATCCCACTGGGACTGGAGGATCTTAAAGGTCCTTTCCAACCCAAAGGATTCCCCAACTCCAGATTCTACGTTTCTACTATTCTGCTCCTGTAGCACAAGCTAAGGGCAGCACATAAATTAAGTGCTTTCTCTTTAGAGGGTGAGGCTGCTTTGAAAGTTCAGGCACAAGTTAAATCAGAAGGAAGTTACTTCAGAAATCTTAGAGCAGTGTGAAGGAGTTGCCAGCTAAAGAGAATGATTTATTCATGATCTTACAAGGAGCTTACACAAGGAGGGAGTTTCTCCTCTCCTTCCCCCCAGGCTGCACAATCTGCCTTGACACTTGACCAGTGGAAAGCCCATTAAGAAGTGTTTCATTATTGATATTGTAAATTGATTGAAGATTAAATTAATTCTATATGTCCAGCCAGACCCCATGGCAGTGTCCCTCAAAGTCCTGTCCTGGACTGAGTCACTCCCCAGCCCCAGGCACACCAATGAACAATGTGTACCCACTGTAAATATTGTCATGTAATGCTGTGGCACAGAATGTTATTTTTAATATACAGAAGTAGCTGCACCCAAGCCCCCATTCGGTGCCTGGGAGTATTTTGGGCCATTACACACAAAGCCTCATGGAACAACTGCCATTATTTTGCTTTTATGTTCAAGAAATTTTTCCAAGAGTTTGGGGGTTGTTTTCGTGGCCTTTTTTTCTACTCTGAAGCCATTATTTGCCCCCAACTGAGATTAATAACAGCAGTTTATCACACCACATGCACTCATCAGCCTAGGGGAATACTCCCTGATTTGTTGGCTTTTCTCCTTCCTCCCATAAAATGCTTCATCAGTTCTGACAATGTAAAAAGTAGATCAGGAGCGAAAATTGCAGTTACCACATGATCACACTTCCCATTCTCTAGGATGAAGTCTGAGTATTGATTCCAGTTATTTTTGTGACAGAAAGTTGCGTAACTCCGGTTGCTCAAGTCAAAGGTAAGTGAGCCCAGTGGACTAGCTCCCGAAAAGGCTGCTCGTGTCACAGAACACACTGAGGGGAACACGGAGCTGTCTGAGGAGCATCCCGGCTCCATCCCGGGAGAGAGGAGGGGAGCGAAGGGCAGGGCAGTCCGGCATGGTCGTGTTTGGTCATTGTGAGGGCAAGGGAAGGTCGGGAAAGAGCAGAAGGGCGAATTTATACCCTCAGTGGCAAAGGACAAGCTGAGCAAGGAGAAAGAAGAAGGAGGTAAAATAAAATGGTGGCAGCCAAGTGCAGGGGGTGCCGGGGGATGGTGTGAGCTCACCCCCTGCCACCATCATCTCTTCCACCTGGGTTTGTAAATCTGGGCTGCACCAGCTCCACGGTTCTGTTAGAGAGAGGAGATTTGGGAAACCATGGCAGTGTCAGCCTACCCTGAAACTGGAGCTGTTCATACTGCCAGCAGGATTACTGTCACGATTATTGCCGATTATTGCCACGATTATTGTTTTGAATAACTTCACCCAACACACTTCCACACCCACCCATGGCAGGAGCCATCCTTGTCCCCACAGCACATCCTGCCAGCAGTGTTTGTCCCCCAGCCCTGCTCGGGGTCCCTCTTACATCCCCAAAACCCTGCAGAGTTCCCTGCAGCTGCAAAACCCAGTTCCTCCAGCCTAACCTCCTGCAGGTCATTAATCAACAACTTCCATTCCAGCAGACACTCCAATAAAATAAATGAACAAATAAATTCATTCTATCAAGGAAAAGTGATTCATAACCACTTTTTGTTTGTATCCACCATAATGGAGGAAGATGAAATTCAGCTTTCTCCAAGTATTTTTTTTTTCTTGCTAACATTATGAGACAAGTTTATCAGTAGGTTCTTTCTGCCTTGAAAGTACAAATACAGAATAACAACAACAAAAAAAAATCTGTTCTGAGAGTTCTTGTTGGGATTTTAGTGAATTTTTTTAAATCACCATCTTTGAAATTATAAAAATCACATTTCATGTTATTCTTCAACTCGGAATGTTTTCAAGGGACCCGTTTCATTTTTCTGTATTTTCCACAGCCCATCAAAAAAAGCCATCAGAGCAACAGCAAAGTTTTGTTCTGGATTTCAGAGAGACTGACTTTTAATCTCCATCGTGACACTGATCTATGCCTCAGCTATTCAGTTAATCCCCTGGTGTCTGTTTTCAGTCCTTTCCATTGCTTACCTTGCCTGCTTAATATTAAAGTTTTCCAGAGCAGGGAATATCACTTATAGGATTTCTGCAGCACCCAAAACACTGAGCCCCTAATCTACACACTAATACAAGGTCAAAGGCTCATTTCCAGGTTGTTGTTTTTTGGTTTGGGTTTTTGGGGTTTTTTTGCATATTACAATGAAAAGAAGTTTTCAATACTGAAAAGACAACTGGGCTGATTAAAGACCAATCCCTGGAGAAGGACAAGCTCTGTTCCATCTTCAAGGATGCATTCAGAAATTATAGCTCCATTCAGCAGCTGGGAAGAGACTGGAATCTATTATTCACCAATCAAGTTGTCATTGCCTGGCAGATTAGATGGTGGCCCAGGAGACAGAGCCAGCAGAAGTTTATAAATTTCTCAAGTATAAATAATAGAAAATAAAATGCAACTTAAAGAGGGCTTGGTCAGGGAAGGGCATGGGGGGAGAGAAGGTTCTGGGGGACAAGTGACCATCACCAGGGACATGTGACACACGGGGTGTCACAGTGAGCACGAGCTCCTCAAACACACTCACAGGGGGAACTCAAAAAACACAGAGTGAATAAAATCTCATGAGGCCAGAATGACGCCAGTGAACGTCACCAGCACAAGGACAGTCACTGGTGTCCCCTGTGACGATGAGATGGGGACCCTCAGGGAGCTCCTGCTCCTTCTGGGCTGGAACAGAGGAGGTGCTGATAGCACTTGTGGGTGACAGGAAGCTGGGAGTGATTGTGAGAGCTCTGGAGGACGGGACCAGAATTCCAAGTGCTCCTGATGCCGTGGGAGTGCTGTGAAATCAGTGAGATGAA
Organism: Certhia americana; assembly: GCA_018697195.1. Classification (NCBI taxonomy): domain Eukaryota; kingdom Metazoa; phylum Chordata; class Aves; order Passeriformes; family Certhiidae; genus Certhia; species Certhia americana. The sequence continues at coordinate 191,782 of CM031869.1, read as the reverse complement.
GGCAGTTCCAGGGTGCAGAGAGAGGAGAAATCGCTGCACAGGCAGAAAATGGAGAACATCTGGGGAAGCAGCAGGAGGGCAGGAAAGGCTCCTTTGGGGCTGGACAGGAAACAGCAGCTCTGAAACAGCCTGGCCTGCAAAGGAGAGGCCACAGGACAAGGACAAGGACAAGGACAAGGACAGGGCTCTGGAGATCAGCCCCTTCCCAGGGCTGGGAATGAGCCCTGCTCAGCTGTCACCCACCTGTGCTCCTGGGACATGTCCCCAGTGCTGGATGTGCACAAAGACACCCGCTTTCCAGGGACACCCCCTGTCCAGGGACACACCCCTACCCACTGTCCACCTGCCCACTGTCCCCCTGCCCAATGTCCCCCTGCCCAGTGTCCCCCTGCCCACTGTCCACCTGCCCAAGGACACCCCCTGTCCAAAGACACCCCCCTGCCCAAGGACATCTCCCTACCCAATGTCCCTCCTGCCCAAGGACACCCCCTCTGCCCAATGTCCCTCCTGCCCAGTGTCCCCCTGCCCAAGGTCATGTCCCTGTCACTACAGAGGGACTGGGCACCAACGCTTTGGGACTGTTTGGAGCAAACCACAGTGAGCAGGACACTCCCAAGCACTCTCACATCTTTCCTCCCAAGTCTCTTGGGCCACCCTAAGTGGGAATTGATGTCTCCTTCTCCCAGAGCAACCCCAGGCACCGTCATGAAACAGAGGAATAAAAGGAACCAAATACATTTTAAATGTGTGTTTTCAGCAAATATGTTACAAAACCATTTCAGATCCTTCACTCTGAGTGTCCCATTATCAAAACACAAACAGTCATCTCTCAGCCCTTAATACACTTGGAATTATTTTACCTGTCCTCTCCATTATTCTTGGTGACAAGTGAATGGTATAAATGCCCCACAGCCCTTGGATAAATAACTTCCCACACAGATTAGGTTGGATCATGCAGTGCTAACAAACATATCCATGAAAAGGAAGCAGACGAGCTAATCTATAAAGATTTAGGTGAGGGAAGAAGCCATCAATCTGTCAGGAGTTACCAGGTTGTGTTTCTCCCTGTGCTACTGCAGAGATTTCTCCTTAAGCTCTCTACCCTCACTCCTCTGGACATTATACAGGAATTGCAGCTGGAACATAATTTTTCCAAAAAACCATTAGGGCTTTACCAAAAAGGGGTGCATCTTCCAGGTGTGAAAGAACACCTTGACAAGGAAACAGTCTTCCCTTAGAAGCGTCTGGTTCCCTAATTAAGGAAGCCCTTACTGTGCATTTAACACAGGGATAGAGGGGGAAAGAGACAAAAGCAACATTCCAGCCCTGCTACCAAAATAAACAAAAGGGGGCTTCACAGAGGAGGGAGCAGTAACACCAGATTCCCTGAGAGCTGTGGCTGCAGGACTGATCCACACCTGATGTTGGCCAGGAATCCATCCAGTGGCTGCTGCGAATGCAGCAGTGCCTTGTGCAGCCCTGGGGATGGAGCAGGGCCCTTCCCTGGATCCCTGCCGGGACGTTCCTTCAGCACTGACTCATTGCAGAAAGTGCCACCTTCATCACAAACAATTGCTCACAGCAACACGAAATGCCTGTGAAACCTCTCACCCGAGCACTGACCAGCCTCCAACCAGCTGAGTTTGCAAGAGCTGATCAGATCAAAGACTGAAGTGCAGTAGCCCCAGGCAGCAGAAAGTACAAAATCACATCTACGTCAATTCAGTGAATACTAATTCTAGCTGAAAAATAAATTAGAAAAATAGGAAAATAACACCTGCATCTCTGTGAACGCTCTACAGTAACCTGTGAAATAAATGGCTGTGCCAGAACAGAGGGGGCACTGGTTTATAGGGTGAGCTGAACTGCCCTGCACCTCCCTGGCCATGGGGTCAGCTGGGTTTGACACTCACTGCCCGTGCTTCTCACAGGTTCACCTCCTACAGATTTCAGAATCCTTTCCTTTGTCACAACCTTGTGAATCACTTTTAGAGGCAGCCAATGACATGTGGAATGTCAAGACATGTAGAACATTAAGCTTTTGTCTAAAACATGGGCAAGGCATTCAGACACTGCTGAGTTCCTGAGCTTTGACACTCTCCTGCAGCTCTGAGTGTGATGTGTCTGCTCTTGCTTAGAATGGGCAACAACACTCCCTGTAACAAACCTCTCCAACACAAAAATCTGATACAAAGGAAAACCCTGGCACAGGGTGCCCAGAACAGCTGGGGCTGCCCCTGGATCCCTGGCAGTGCCCAAGGCCAGGTTGGACACTGGGGCTGGGAGCAGCCTGGGATGTGGGAGGTGTCCCTGCCATGGCAGGGGTGGGACGGGATGGGATTTAAGGTCGCTCCCAATCCAAACCATTTTATGTTAATGGCTCAGTAAGTGAATTCCCTGTGTTTTCGAGAGCTGTGGCTTTGTCCCTGCTCAGTAGCAGAGGGACTCATTCCTCCAGCAGGTCCCCTGCAGCAGGGCTGGCTCTGACACTCCAGTCCCCACTGCTGCGGGTGTGCTTCACTGCTTTGTTTGCAGCTCTGACCCCTTTTGGCTCCTGACTCACCTGCAGGTGAGGCTCTCGCTCTTGCCCCAGTGGCTGCAGTAATTCCCTTTTTTCCCGAGCAGGGCTCCAAGCCCAGCCGGCAGGAGCCGCGTTTGAAGTCTGCACAGCCCCGGCGTCGATACCGTGCCCATCACTCAGGTTAATGAGCACAGTTCATCAGCCCCGTCCCTTTGACTCCTTCTCTCCTGAAGGGAAAATAATGCATTTAACATGTCAGATATTTAAAGGGTTCTTTCATGTGCAGCCTCAGTTCATCGCTAATAAAATACGTTTTACTCCACTCTTTCATTCCCTGAGCATTCCGTGATGTATTGAATTTAAGACAGAGCTTCTTACCACATTTCTTAGCAGAATATAGACATCTGAAGACTCATTAAAGTCATCCAGACTTCCAGTTGCCCTCTGCCTGGTGGCATTAAACAAGTGCTGTGATGAAGAGCAGCACCAAGCAGAGCAGAGCTCCAGCAGGACCCCCATGAGGGCAGCCCCTCAAAACCCCCTCCAGGCCATGAAGTTCTGCAGCCCCCTCCTTTCTGGAGAGGTACAGAGCGAGTGAACCCCTGCACGAGGCAGAGGTTCATTGCAGGGGCTGTGCTGAACAGCTGCCTTTTCCCAAACACCCTCCTGTTCCTGGAGGGATTCACTCCACACATGAAAGCATCGCTCACTGGCTTTCACTCTTTGCCTCTGACAAGTTTTTTTAGAAAGACACAAACTGGAGGCTGTTTGTCCTCAGCCAAATGAACGTCATTCATCACCTTTGGAGAACCACCATCACTGCAACTTAATGCCTCCCAGAGCTTCTCGGTTGCAAATTCCTTTATAATACAAAGTTAAAACCAACCTCTGAAATGCAAATAACCTAGCAACCTCCACAAGATGATTTATGCCATGCTATCGTTTTCATGAAAATAAATTAAAAGAAGAAAATGTAATTTAGGGTGAACTGCATTGTATATTAAAATAAAGGACTGACATTATGTCTGCAGAATGGAGCACGAGGTGTTGCTGCCATTGCTGCTGGAGGTTTAACCTTCCCAACGTGGAGAAAAGGATTCTGATTCATCTAGTCTGATTTTGCATACAACCCTTTGTGTGGCTTCAGGCACGTTCTGAAAAGACTTGTATTTTGATTGCTTTATGTCGGTGTCGTTTCAAGGGAAGGCAGAAAGTTTGATTCTCAGTCAATGTTTGAAAGAGAAAAGGAGAATGAAGACTCAGCTCCCCTAAGAGCAAACCAACCCCAATCCCTGCAGTAGGATGTGCCCCTGGCACAGCAGGGTTCAGGGGTGCCAGAGCATCCTCGGGGTCACCTCGTGCCTGGGAGGGGACCAAGACAGAGCCAGAGCTCCTGTGCTCGCCGTGCCTGAGGTCACTGCCCACCTCATGGGCAGCGTTAACATCTGCAGGTTTGTTCTGCTCTATTAAACTTTATCAAATGGAGGGGAAAAAATCTCTTTTGATAAACTGAGCGGATATGATAAAGCCAGATGGGGTAATAGTGCTTCACTCAGCAAAACTGCCGGGCAGCAGCTCAGCCTCCAGCTCCTCCCAGCTCCTCCCAGCTCCTCCCAGCTCCTCCCAGCTGCTGCAGCTCACCTTGGGCTGGGGCTGAATGGGGACAACTCCTGGAACTGCCCGGTGCCACCGTGCTGTAAATAACAGAGCCAGGGGATGGCAGAGCCAGCACAGCCAGAGCTGCAGCCTCCCCCAGGGGATGTTCAGTGCACAAACCTGGGCCCAGAATCCAGCCCTGAACCCAGAACCCTGCTCTGAACCCAGAACCCTGCTCTGAACCCATAACCCTGCTCTGAACCCAGAACCCTGCTCTGAACCCAGAACCCTGCTCTGAGCACAGAACCCTGCTCTGAACCCAGAACCCTGCTCTGAACCCAGAACCCTGCTCTGAGCACAGAACCCAGCCCTGAACCCAGAACCCTGCTCTGAGCACAGAACCCTGCTCTGAGCACAGAATCCAGCCCTGAACCCAGAACCCTGCTCTGAACCCAGAACCCTGCTCTGAACCCAGAACCCTGCTCTGAACCCAGAACCCTGCTCTGAACCCAGACCCATCCATGGCACAGAGCTGGTCCTGAGCTGGCACCAGACACCCCCAGCCTCACGATGCTGCTGCAGGCACAAGCTCGAGGAGGGACAAAAAGGCAGCCAGAAGCTAAAATCTGACAAATGGCATGTGCACAGAACTTGGGAAGGTTTTGTGGTCTCCACCCACATAAATCACCAATAGCAGCTTATAAAATCTCAGGATTGATCTACAAGGCTCTCCAAGCTTCATTTTAAATCACAAATTTCATGCAAGTAAAGACACAAGCCTTAGTTTTATTTTTATTACTACTAATAGCTGTAAGAAAGAGCTGTGCTATTAAAAAGCAACAGCTGCTTACAAATGAACAGATCTTTTCTAAATCAGGGTCATTCCTCATGGTAACGGTGAGACCCTGTCAGGCAATTGTAATCCTGACAGAAAAATACTTCACCTTCACTGCTGGCCTCTAAGATAGTAAATCTGAAACAATCTGTCTGGTTCTTAAAATATAATTCCTCTTTACTAGAACTGATCTTCTAAGACAGGCTGGGGGATGTGATTCCTCATTCCTTCTTTTTCTCTACATTTTCACTGGTAAAGTCTCAAATCTGCTCAGGGTTGTTTTGTTCAGCCCCCAGTACAGATGTTTTTGCAGAAAGGGGAAATCTTCAAAGAGAAAAGTATCACAAGCATCATCCAGGAATGGCAAAATCCCAAGTTCCAACCTGGATTCTGCCAGAGACAACGTGGCCTTGGGAAAAAGCACCTCTCCTCCCTACAGGATCTCCATCTGCTGCTCACTAATAAAATGGGACTATAAAACTGCCCCCTCCCAAAGGGCAAGTAAAACTGTGAAGGTGAACATTGCAATACAAGCGAGATACACTTTTATAACCCAGCAAATTCCCTTTCAGCCTCTTTTCTCTGCTGTTCAGCAGCAAGCAGCCCCATTTCTACATGAAAGCTGTGGACCAGCTTTGCCATTTGCACAGGCTTCCTTCAGCAGGCAGCAGATTAAAGCTAAGAGAATAATCCATAGCAATTAATTTATTCAATGAATTTAGCCTCATTTTCTGTTCCCAAAATGTCTCCAAGCTATTTACCATTTCTGCCGTGGTTTCCTCATTATTCACAATTATTGCTCCATAACTCTCAGTCTGTGAATTACTCTGGATCAATTGGCTGAGTGTGTTTAGGAGCTCTTTGGGCTGGTTTCAGTGAGGTGCACGGGGCACGTGGCTCTTGCTCTGCACTCACCTTTGGGGACAAGAAAAATTGAACAGATGGGGCTGGGGTGCAAAGAGTTCCCAACCCTGCCCGACTCCAGCCCTTGGCTCTCCTGACACTCTTGGCTTCTGCAGGAGAGACTCTGGAGAGTCACCCCTCACTGCTTCTGATACTGCAGCACTTCCAGGCCTTGGCACATCAAGGATTCCTCTTTAAAACATGTCTCTAGAAAAAAAAAAAAATCACATTTTTTGAGAAACTATGTCTTTTTTTGTGTCTGAATATTCTTTTTCTGTTAATTTAAGCCTATGTTTTCATAAGTATTTCTATCAGCATAGAGAATTACTGCATCATTAACAAATTCTCTTAAATTTCAACCAAAAAATGAGAAATCCTTCAAGGTGTGTTATCAGAGAGAGCACCAAGATGAGGTATTTTAACAAGAACAGAGTGGGGTCACTGGTGGGTAGAGGGGCTGCTGGCAAAGTCCATGAATGTTCCCACCAGAATGGCTTCAGAGAGGTTCTGAGACATTTTAGCATTTCAATGTTATTGGCTTAGCAAATAAATAAATTACAAAGTGCCCAAAGAGCTTCTGGAAAATACATTAAGGCAATTTGCAAATAATCACAATGAGCTGGGCTATTATGACTTTGACTTCTGAAGTATAAAATCTCCCCGAGATAATGATGATAATCATATTGAAAATAGTTGCCACCCTTTAATCTTCTAAGACTGAGCAGAGATCTTTGGGAATTTGGGCCCCTGTCACTGTAAGTGAACATCTGACAGGAGGTAATGAGGGTGGCTGGCAGCGGGGTCGTGGGTGGCCCTGCAGGGTCCATCAGCTCCATCAGCACAGGCTCCCCTTCCCACAGCCCTGTCCCCATCAAAGGGCTGTCACAGACACTGCTCCCAGGACAGACTGGCATCTCAGCACCTCGACTGGGCACAGAAAGATTCACTGCTCATCTTCTGGACAGCTCAGGAAAAATGGCCCCAAGCCCCCGGAACCAAAGTCATTTGTTGAGAATTCTGTTCAGGTGCAGGATCGCTGCTGGGAGCTCCATTCTTCTAAAGACAAGAGAAATACACGGGATTTCAGCTGCCCAGAGCTGTTTCCAGCAGAAACCTCCTCCTGCCCCCTCTGGCACAGCACAGACTGGCCCGGGCTGGCAGCCAGGACACTGCTGGGCACCCCTGAGGGCATGCAGGCTGGGAAGGGGACAAGGGAACATGCAACAAGGCTCCCTGGGGGCTGGAGAGATCTAAGGAAAAAGAGAGGGAGAAATACAAACTGCTTAAGGGAGGGGCCCAGAGCAGGTTTCATTCCAGAGCCTTGGAATGCAATGAGAAAATCCCATTGGCTTCAGAAAGAAACCCCAGACTAAATCCACTCCTGATCTCCATTTGCTTCAGTCCCTGTGCAGGTGGATCTAACTCAGAATTCCCTTTGCACCAGGGAAAGGAGAGCCAGCCACCTTTCTGGGAGGGGTGGAAGGTTTCCATGCAAGGACTCTGGGAATCAAAACTCTGGAAACCAAAAGAGAGTCTGCACAGTTCTCAGACATCCCTGGCATTTCCAGGCTGTTAGAGCTGGGTTTTCCTTTACACCAAAAACTGCTCAAGTGGTCTCAGCAGCATCTGAAATTTCCTTTTCCCAAGTATCATCATGTTACTCTCTGCAATTCTGCCTGGGCCATGCTGGATGGACCTTCCAGTCCTGGGTGTCTGTAGCCTTGCAATGCTCAGAAAGAGTCATACTTCCCCTTAAATCATCCTTCAGCCAGGTAATACATGCTGAATTCTTTGTTATTTCCTCAGAAATCCTGCCCCACTTTCACTGTCTCAGCAGCTCCTTGACCCATCTCCACCTCCGCAGCCCTGGCCAGGTGAGCAGAGCCCAGCTGGGGCTGCCAGGGGATGCTCCTGCACAAACACAACAACTGCAACTGCTCTGCACCAGCACCTGTGCCCCAGAACCAGGCTGTGCTTTCAGCCCACTCAGCCTCAAAACCAGGATTTAACCTGCCACTGAAAGCTCTCAGGGAGTCTGTGTTTCCACGTGACAGGGATGTGTCTGTGTTTCCCTCATGGCAGGGATGTGATCGGTACCCTTGGCACTGCAGCTCCAGGGAGGGCAGCCAGGCACCTCTCCCCCTCCGTGCATCCTCCAGGGCCAGCAGCTCTGCTGGAGGGATGGGAAACACCTCCCTGCAAGAGTCAGCTCAGGATGATGCATTTGAATTCTCTTCTTCTAAATATCTTCAGGTTATTCTCCCCAAAAGTGGGCAGACAAACTTCATCTTCTTCAGTTCCCTGGCAGTAAAGCCACAGTACCAAATTTGTTGTGCCTTCCCTCCCACCCAGCAGCTTACGATGGCAGGGGCCCAGCCAAGGTTTCCAACACGTTGGCGTGGAAAGCACTGGCAGCCTTCTGCTGTTCCAGGGAAGGAAAGCTGCGGGGTTTGATAGACAGCTAGATAGATGGATACAGCCAGAAATATGCTTAATTATGCAATGTCACATTTCTGAGTTATTGATACTGTTCTCCCTTTTTGGAATAACAAAGACACGTTTCAAAACTTCAGCTAAATTACAATAGGGGACCAAATCTATTCATTTGGACTATTTAAATGGAACATTTTTTCCTTCAGTAGATGTGGTCTTGACTGTGCAGCACAGCTCAAGTGATGCTGTAAAAATCCTCCACCCACCACTGGTGTGTTGAAAATTAGCCAGCCCAGAGCTGCACACTATTATTACTTAATACATGTAATCTGTGATCAAACACCATTCCTGATACAAGTATTTAGGAATTCACTTTAAACTGTGTTTTTATGGGGATTTTTTTACTAAACAAGTCAGGCATTAAGTTGGGTCATCAGGAAAGCCACTGAACTTTGCATCTGGAGCTAAAATAGAACTCTTGAAAATTCCTCTCCAAGTCAGCTTATAGCACAAACTCATTTAAACCTTCACAGGACTAATTCTGGCATTCATCTGCCAATGTCAAATGCTCCCCTAGCACTGCCCTGGAGTTCCTGGTGCAGACAGAGTCCAGACCTCACCCCAGCCCCCAGCAGCTGAGGCTCCAGCTCCCCTCTGCAGATGTTCCCTGCAGATGTTGGGCTCCACTGGGCCTCAAGAGGAGAGGGGAGCACTGGAGGGACCAAGGGCTGTCCCCTCCCCTGTCACCTGTAGGCTGAGCTCTGCCCCTCACACCAGGAGCTGCCAGCTCTGCCCTGCTCTGAGTGTCACCAGCACCTGTGCCCTCAGCCCTCAGCAGCATTTCCATCTCCTGCTCAGCTCATCTTTTAGAAATAGCAGAGATGTTATCAAACAAAACCGAAGGCTCACCTTGTGTACCTTCATGGATCTCATTAATTCTCATCCCAGGCCTGCTGGGCAGTGAGCAGGGGCTGTCACCAGGAGCAGGGAGGGTCTCATGGAGAGAGAACACTCTCACAAACCCCTGCTGCTGCCTCCAGCACTGAACTTCAATGCTGGCAAAGCACAAGAGGACACATACTGAGGAATGTTGATTTTCCAAGCATGAAATTTATCAAATGACACAAATCAGCTAAATGACATGAAAATACATCTGGAGACTTCATAATGTCACCTTCCATCCTGATAGGGTTTGATAGACACCGGCTGAAGAGAGCTGCTTCAAGCTGCAGAACACCATCACAGGGTAAGATTATTCTATCACTTTAATAGCAGCTATTTTCCTGTCTCTTAGGGGTTTTCTTTCCTTCTAATTTTACAGCTGCTACACTAGTGACATGCTTTCCACTATTCCAGTTAAAATTGCATCCCATTCTCAAATCAAAGTACATTTTGTTTTACACTGAGGGAGGAGATGGAAGAATTCCTGTCCCATCACATTTGACAGAAGGGTGGGAAGGAAACTAAGAGCAACCCTTCAGAACTTGGCTGTCTTGGGTGAGGAATGGTGGGTATCAGCCTGGCTTTGTGCTTCACTCTCAGCCCTTCCTGGAGCAGCCTCCTGCCGTGCCTGCCTCGGGGCTCCCTGCCTGGCTGCAGGGCTGTAGCATCACTCCTGAGGAATCACACTCCTGCTGAGACCAGCAGGCTCCTCAGCAGCTCCCAGAACCTTCCAGCACATGCCAGAGCATCCCAGACAGGCAGGACCTCCTCCCAGGAATGAGAGCTGTCCCTCGGGCCGGATTTGTGTGAAGAGAGAGGAGCTGGGGCAGCACAGGCTCCCAACATCCACTCAGGGCTCACTCCTGCCTCAGCAGAGCAGGACAGAAAGGCTTTGGAGAAAATAGAAAATGATCCTTTACCCTATAAACTCTACATTGTTCCACTGGATGTTCCTGCAGCAGCCAAACCCCTCTGAGGATTGTCCAAGCAGTGACGTTTCAGGAACACTCATGGGCACGCAGCATCTTCTGAATTTTTTCCCTCTCCTCCTCCTGTATTATGTATTTATTGCTATTGTGCCAGTCAACAGCAGCTTCTGATATTTCTTCTCAGACAAGGCTACACCCTGGTTTGATTAGACAATAAAATTATTGAAATTATTCCAATTTAGAGCAGAAGAATTAAACAGCCAAAGTTTTCTTTCTCCACTTCAGTTTCATGACACAGAAAAGACTCAATATATTTAAAAGCTTGATCTGGTTTTTTATCATTAGTATCAAACTTGATCCACAGCAAATGAAGCCAAATGAAAGAAACTTACACTAATTTCTGATTTGCTTAACAGCGTGTTCAGATCACCTCGAGTGCCACCAGCCTCATTTTCCTAATAGCACTTTTTCTGCGAATCACTTTCAAATAATGAGGAGCTGAAATAAAATTTTTCCACAAAGAAAAATTGGTAGAAATACGTTGAGTTGTTTGCAGCAGTGCCCTCAATGTCAAAGTAACTATTAATCAATAAAATCTAAAATTTTGGAAAAGGGAGGGAGTGAAATTGAACTCAAGGATCATTATAAAGCTCATTCTCTGTGCTCTGAACTATGGGGAAAATGGGGGTTTCTGTGTTTACATTGCATTTCCCCTCACTTCAGTTGCTTTGGGAGAAGATGAAACTTTATATTATATAATTCCAAATGGTAACCATTGAGATTATTAAATGGAGTCTACAAGAAGCTGCTGTAACTTGGTAGAGCTCAGGAATTCATTCGTTAGGCTGTGCTTCCCACAAAGCACCCCAAATCCCACCACCCCAGAGAAATCCCCTTGGAAAAGCTTGGGATTACATGGGAATAAATCCAAATATATGCTGAACATACGGGAAGCACAAGGGGGGATGGTTTCCCACTCCCCTGGCAGTGTCCCAGGCCAGGCTGGACAGGGCTGGGAGCACCCTGGGACAGTGGGATGTGTCCCTGCCATGGCAGGGGGGGCACTGGATGGGCTTTAGGGTCCCTTCCAGCCCATTCTGGGATTCTGGGACACCTGGGACAGCCACTGCTGTGTCCCTGACCGTGCACCCCTCCTGCCCCATCCCTCCTCCTCCTCCTCCTCTGGTGCTGCCGTGTCCTGGGGGGAGCTGCACCCAGGGAAGGACTGTCCGTGTGCCCTGGCTGCCCCGGGCAGCTCACACCCTGCAGGGATTCTGCTCTCTCCATGTCCCTGGGGGCTCTGCTGTGCTCCATTCTGGGCTGGAGCTCTCTCCCCTAATTAATGCTCCCACACCAGCCACGAGCACGGAGTGACAAGTGCTGCTTGAGCCCTGACAAATAACCTGCTCCCACCACCCCCTCATCCCACCCACCCCACCAAGCTGAGGAGATGCCTTCAGAATGCTCTGAAGGAAATGAATCCCCAGCATGGATCCAATTTGTATCTTCCACTTTTAATACGACCTGATGGGAGGCTGAACTAGGATAACACCAAACTAAAAATAGCTGCTCCTGTTATCTGAATTGTTCACTAATTCTGACACGAGCCAACATGTGCTTTTATTAGGAACTCACAGGAGTAATTTATCTGAATGAAATTGCAATATAGAATTAGTACCGTGCACCTGTGCCCATTGCTTCGGCTGATTTGAAGCTGTACACAGCTTTCAAAGCACATCAGAAACACCAAAAGCACCCTGGCTGTCCCTGCTGTCACATGCTGAGTGTGTCACACGCTGGCACATGCACAGAGCTTCCCTTTTCTGCAGGCAGAGCCTCCTGCCTCACCCTGCTCCCACAGGAGAGCCTCTGCAGGGAGGGCTGTGGGGGTGAGGGTCCCCCCAGGGGTGTTATGGAGAGATTTTACCCCAACTTGCAGAGGAACAAACATGTTTCACGCCCTGGCATATTTTGTGGACGGTGTTCTAGGTCCCAGGCCACCCCTGTCAGTGACACTGTGCCACAAATGCCATGTACCTGGCCCAGGTGCAGGGTCCTGCTCTCCCTCTCTGCTGTGACAGGCACAGGGACATCGCTGCTGCTCTGGGCTCCACACACAGCACTGCCCATGGAACAGACGTGCAGCTGCTGGGGAGAGCAAACACAAACAGAGGTTGTAGGGGAGAGCATGTTTATTCAGTCGGAAATATCCCCAGCAGCACCCTGGGGGAAGCAGGAGCAACTGGAAACTGCTTTGCTTCTCTGGGAACAACAGAGGGCAATGGGAGCAATGGGAGCAGTGCTGTGGGACTGGGGGGCCTCTCCTCTGTGTTCTTTGCACAGATTCGCTGTTCAAAGTGCCCCACAGCTGCTGCCTGTCCCTGGGACAGCATCCCCGGGTCACCTGGCCATGGAGAGGAGGGAGGACCCCTCAGGACTCAGAACCAGGATTTTATCTGCACCACTCACCGGCACCGGGGCTTTCCTTGCCTCTGTCCCACAGCAAGGCTGTAAATCAGCTGGCACTGAAGAAATTAATCCATCTGAAATACTCACCTTGCACCAGCTGGGTAAAACAACCTATAGATCCTCCTCCAAAGAAGATAAGTTGCTGTTCCAGGTCTGAGCCGTGGCTGAGAACACAGCGACTACAGCAGGTACACCAGAGACACGCAAGGGGATTGGAATTGCCTGCGACTCCGGGGCTGTCAAACCGCGGATGAGGAGGGAGAAGCCTTTATGGTTACCTCACAGTTAGAGATGAGTGGGGTGTTTGAGCTTGAAATGCTTTTACGTGATAAGGGGCTTTAAATAGTAATCAACTTTTCTCATTCAAATAGAAATGCGTTTTTCTCTCCCGTGGCTTCCTGCATGTGCTGAGCCGGTAACTAGGTCACGGAGGCAGGAGGAGCTGGAGGAGGAAAACCACTTTTGTATCCTGGGGATAATTCACGCAGCCAGTTCCTGTGTGCGGGGCACAGCAGGGTGGGGACCACGGGTGGGCAGTGACACCAGGGATGGGGCTCCCGGCCCAGAACTCCCTGTGCTGCACCTCACACAAACCAGCTGTGCCCTGGGGTGCACCCCACACACCCCATCTGTATCCCTGGGGTGCACCCCACACACCCCAGCTGTGCCCCAGCAGCTGCACCCCACACACTCCTGGTGTGCAACCCCACACACCCCAGCTGTGCCCCAGCAGCTGCACCCCACACACATCAGCCCTGCAGCTCTGTCCCAGTGCTGCAGCTGCTGGCAGGGGCTCAGGGCTGTGCCAGTCTGAGGGAATCACCCGGGGCTGCAGCCAGAGGATCAGTGCCCACCTGCACACCCTGGGACAGGCAGGCAGGGGCTGGCAGTGCTGCCAGCAGCTGGCAGGTAGAAACGCTCCAAGCCCGAACCTCAGCGCTGCTTCCCTCAGGGCTGCTCTGTCCATCCCTTCAATGGTCTCTAGATCGGCAGGGAAGCTGCACGGGCACACCCTCGAGGCTGCAGAGGTGCTGGCATCAGAGGCACGCTGGGGTCCCAGGGCAGCGGTGCAGGTGCAGCACTGCAGCCCCTGCTCAGCACCAGCATCCAGGGCTCACCTCTCGGCTCGAGAAGCTGCCAGGGACAAGGAACAGACCCCTCAGAATATTTATAATCCCAAAAATTAGATTTAAAATACCTTACCCAGGACCAGTACGCATATTTTAGTTCATAGGAATAATCATGATACACTTAGAATTGCATTAGGAAATCCATGTTTGCATTCCTACCCCTGTAGCTGTGCACATACCTCTGAGCTCACCAGTGCAGCCAGCACTGGTGCATGCAGCTGCAGCATCACCCACCCCTGCACTGGGCTCCACTTCCCACTCCTGAAACCAAGAGGCTGAGTCTGCCAAGCCAGGATAGACATTCCACCTCTAGGAACCAACAAAATGAAGATGTCACTGAGGAAGGGAGAAGCTGCCAGGTTTATTAGAAATGTGGCGAGCAAATTAGAGACATATTCACATGGAGAATAGTTCAACATATGCTTGGAATTTTTTTATCTATTCAAACCCAAGGCCATCCCCACGCTACCTACCTGTGGCAGGTGTATCCCAGTGCATCCCCACGTTTCCCATTAATTTCTATCTTCCAAAGAAACCTTTTTGGCAAATAGTCCACTGAACCACTGCCAACGATTCCCTCCAGTGCGTGGTGACAACTGGGCTGTGGTTCTGGAAGTTCTACAGATGAGTCCTTCACATCGAGTTAGTGTCTCCTCAGTGCTCCCCGTGTGCCATATTGCAGCTAATTACCGATTGCATCCTCTGGAATTTATTCACTAAAACAACAGCAAAAATGCATAATGTGATGTGGCAGCTCCTCAGCAATTCACACCAGCCTCCCGTGGCAGCAGCCACATTCCTGCTACAGCACCGGAGAATTTAGATATGCAAATGGGCAGATTGTTAGTTTACAGCTGAAAACAACACAGGAGATGTTCGTCTCTTAGCAATTCCTGCAGAGTTGGTTGGGTGGCTCCTGTGTGTCCTGGGCCAGGAGAAGCACCATGGGCTCTTCAACTCTTTCCAGCCTGCAAAGCACTTTGAGCTCTTCCTGTTTCTCAGGCATTTGCATATTTTCTCCAACATTTAAACTCCAGTTCTTCTACCCTGAAACCAGCATGCTGCAGCTGTCCCAAATTTATAGGCACACAAAATCATAAAACCCATTTGTATGTACAGCCAAGCAGCTGCATATGTGTGCCTGTATAATGACAATTATAATTAACATTATATTAGTACATTAATGTATAGCTATATTAATTATAAATCCTGTTTATTTATTGGTATGATATTTTAAACTATTTACAGTAAAACTGAAAATAATATTATTTATTTTTCATGGTGTCTACTGTGGAGGGAGTATGATGAAATTCTGATTTACCAAGTATTGAATGTAGGTATCTTAGTAAGAACAAAACATTTGCTGTGGGATGTGCTGGACAAGGAGGCACACGAGGGAGTCATTAGGGACTCATTGAGGCTACACTTCACAGAACCAGAGAACTTGGGGCTCCATGAGCTCCCCATGACTCAAGAATCACGAAACCATGGAATGGTTTGGGCTGGAAGATCAACTCATCCCACCCCAGCCATGGCAGGGACACCTCCCACTATCCCAGGGTGCTGCCAGCCCTGTCCAGCCTGGCCTTGGGCACTGCCAGGGATCCAGGGGCAGCCCCAGCTGCTCTGTGCCCTTCCCAAAATCCCACCCAGCCCTGCCCTGTGTCAGTGGGAAGCCATTCCCCATCTCCTGTCCCTCCAGCCCTTGTAATTGCAGGTTTTTAATGGAAGGAGCCATGGCACAGGTGTGTAAAGAACACCCACAGGTCAGTACCAGCAGATCCCAGCTCTTGGTGTGCAGCTGTGGGTCAGCTCTGTCCAGGCCTGGGCACAGCTGGATGACAGGGAGCCTCCAGGACACCCTGCCCTGCTGCCCTCTCACCCATGGGTCAGCAGGACCCTGCTGCCCACTCAGACCCCAGCGTGGGTCAGGAGGGCCCCAGCAGCTCCAGGCAGCAGCAGCAGCAGGACACGGAACCCCCCAAACACAGAGCTGGCCTGCAGGGACAGGAGTCACTGCTCCTGCTGCAGAGAGGACAGCAAAGCGCTCCATCCTCGCCTGGAGTTCATCTGGGGTGCTTCACACTGAGGAAATTGGGATATTTGTTTTCTGGTGCCTGGCTTTCCTCCCTTGAACAAACCCGAGATCCAAAGTCGCTGTGCTGGAAGTGCTGACGTGCTCCTGCAGGAGCAGCCGTGCCAGTCCACGCACAAACCAACCCTGGAGCAGATGGACACATGAAATAATTACAGCTGACAGCTGACAACAAGACTAAGAAGGTGTCAGTCCCACAGCAGAACCCTGTCCTTTGAAAAACACATTGAAAACTTTAGCTTAAAAATCCACAGGCACACTCAAACCCCCACACTGTTTGAACTGTTTGTTTTCCTTCCCTGTCCTGCTCTTCCCATTTTCCTGAGACGCCGTCTTCCTGGTTTCTAATGAGCGACTGCCCAAATTTGAGTTATAAATGCTAAATATACAACCTTAAGGCTGCACTGCAATCAGACTTTTTTTGGGTGCCATTCTTACTCTGCAGTCCAAATATAAATATAAAACATCTATTTTTTTCCAACTTTACTGCATATTCCTACTTTCTACTGATTCTGCTGACATTAATTCAGCAGCAGGTTCCCAGAGAGGAGCTCTGCCCTCGAGCACTGGTGGTGCCTTTCCATCTACTCCAACAACATACATCAACATTTTATAAAAGCCATAAAATATGCTGCAGTCTGGTTTTATCTTCTGTCTTTGAACATGCAAATAATTTGACTCCATCTTACCCAACCACTCAATAACCAGAGATAGGATGAGCAGGGTAATTTACTGCCTGGTGCTGGCAGAGAATTGGGAGAAGGGGTGGGTGGAGATGCTTTTCTGTCTGAGGCACTTTGTGTGAGCAGTGCTGCTGCTGGAGAAGTCTCACTTCCTCTCAGTCTTTCATCCCTGCACACTTTTCATCTTTTCTATGTCTGAAAGAAAGGAATCCTTCTGTGCACGAACTTGTGCTTGTCACCACGCTGCCATTCCCTGCCCCACTGCCATCCCAGTCAGTCTCACTCCTGAATCAGACCCATTGTCCAGCTCCTGCTTTGCTCAAGGACCTCCACCAACAATCCCAAGAACATCCTGCATCAGAGCAGCTCTGCCAAAGCCTTGGAGCAGGAGCCCCCAGTCTGCCCCCAAGCCTGTCCTGAAGCCCAGCAGGGTCCCTGAAGCCCAGCAGGGTCCCTGAAGCCCAGCAGGGTCCCTGAAGCCCAGCAGGGTCCCCTGGAGCCCAGCAGGGTCCCCTGGAGCCCAGCAGGGTCCCCTGGGGTGCCACAGCCACCAAGACCACAGAGCTGTGGGCTGTGGATGTTCCTCATTCAGCCCTGCTGCCCACAGGGGCACCTCACAGGGAATAACCACTGCCCTGGCACGGAAAAGGACTGGAGCATGGAATGGGCTGTCTGCAGCCAGCTGTGCCACGGTGGGCAGAGCCTCCACCCAGCAGGGCAGAGAGCTGTGGGCACAGGGCCTGGGGAGCTGGCAGCAGGGCACTGGAGCTGACTGGCTGCCACCTCCAGCACAGCAGCCCCAGCAGCCAGGGACTGTGCAATGGGGGTTTTGGGGACCCTGAGAGCCCCTCCTCACCTCCCCTGGGCTGTGCTCCCCAGAATGTGACCAGACCAGAGTGTGACCCTCCCCAATGTGTCACCACAGCCCCAACCCCACCCGGGGTGTGACCACAGCCCCGACCCCACCCAGGGTGTGACCACAGCCCTGACCCCTCCCTGGATGTGACCACAGCCCTGATCCCTCCCAGGGTGTGACCACAGCCCTGATCCCTCCCAGGGTGTGACCACAGCCCTGACCCTCCCCAATGTCTGACCACAGCCCTGATCCCTCCCACAGCCCTGACCCCTCCCAGGGTGTGACCACAGCCCTGACCCTGCCCTGGGTGTGACCACAGCCCTGACCCTCCCCAGGGTGTGACCACAGCCCT
>CM031869.1:158203-174028 GCA_018697195.1 Certhia americana | reverse complement strand
ACAGCCCTGACCCCTCCCTGGATGTGACCACAGCCCTGACCCTCCCCTGGGTGTGACCACAGCCCTGACCCTCCCCAGGGTGTGACCACAGCCGCAGCTCAGCTGAGCCTGCACAGAGCATCCCCATCTCTGTAACTTTCTGTTGTGGAGCAGACAAGCAAACAGCAGCAAGCATATGGCAAGGAGGAGGCAGGCTGGCAGGCCAGAGCACGAGCAGCAGTCCAGGCTGGTGTTTTCCAGAATTACTGCCACTGACTCTAATTAAGCTCTCCCCAGACTCACCAGCTTGGCGAGATGAAAGCAGAGTGATCACGCCGAGGAGCCCGTGCTGCTCTCCTGTAAGCACTCACAGTTCTGGGGCTGAATTCACACACAAACACATCACAACTGTGCTCTGCAAAGCCACAATGACCTACTTTCCAGCCAATTTACATGTGCTCCATGGATGCCCTGAGTCACTGCAAACAGAATATCGTTTTGCCTTTGTCAGACAAATGTTACCTTTATTGGAAAACCCAGAAATCCCTCTCGTCCTGTGAAGGAATTGTTCCATCGAGAAATAGCGCCCAAAGGCTCCTCAGTGCCACCCACAGCCCCCCACAAACACACTCCAACCAGCCTTTGACTCCAGATCGGCAGAACTGGACAGTTTTTATGGTAGTGTTTGGTATTTCCATTCCCAAACACCAAAGTTTGGAATTGTTCCTGAACTTCAGCTTCCTTCTCTCTCTAATGAGGGCTGCAGCCCTGTCAGCTGAGAGAGCAGAAACTCTCCTCTCTCCCTGCTAAAGCATCCTTTTGCAACTTCCCTGCAGTGTACATACATGAATGTCCTAATCTGTCTGATAAACTGCATTAGAAGAATCTCCCCTGGTGTGCTGTGTCTCCTCATGGCCGTGAAGAGGAGCACCAGCTGAGGCTGAAGGAAGGCCATGGCCACTCAGAACAGGCAGAAAGACCTGACAGGGTTGGATGAGATAAACAGCACTGGGAAGGAAATGTTCAGGCTCATTTCCAGACAATAATGATGCTGCAACAGAACTTACACTGCTGGTAAAGTTGTACTGTTATTATGTGTTATGATTCAATTACCCACAAAAAAACTTCTAGTCAAGACATCTAAGAAATAACAAAATACACATTCTGGGATACACAAAACCCAAAAACCTTGCCAATCAAATGTTCACCTTGAACGTGAGTACCCCCAGTCCCACTTTTATTTTATCTTTATAACTGTAGGATGGCCAGCTGGGATTGGAGCTGGCATACCCTGGCCAAGCTTTCCCTGCCCTCTCCTGTTACCTGTACAGGTGCAAAGGGAGGGAAAGGGGCACGGCTCAAACCTCCCCTGCTCAGGTGCCCAAGAGCAGCAGCACAACAGAGAAGCAGCCACCAGCAGGGTGGGATGCAGGAGCTCTGCCAGGGCCAGCCAGGCAGCACCCCGTGTACCCCAGAGCTCAGCACCCACTGGGCCAAGGGGTGCAGCCTCCTCTTGTACCCACACCTGAAAACCTGCTGGCAGCAGCTGCAGCTGCCTGACAGCATTAGAGAAGGGCTGTGGGACAGCAAATTCCCATCACTCACACCCCTCCCACCTGTCAGCTCAGCTTCACCAGATGAGCTCTGTTGTGACATTTCATAATAGCAGAATTCTGCTTCTTCCTCTTCTGCCTTAAAATCAAAGCAAATCAAAACCTGAGGCAGAAAAAGGCAGGGTTAGATGGGATATTGGGAAGAAATTCTGGGCTGTGAAGGTGGTGAGGCCCTGGCACAGGTGCTCAGAGCAGCTGGGGCTGCTCCTGGATCCCTGGTAATGCCCAAGGCCAGGCTGGACATAGGGGCTGGGAGCAGCCTGGGACAGTGGGAGGTGTCCCTGCCATGGCAGGGGTGGCACTGGGTGGGTTTTAGGGTCCCATCCAACCCAAACCATTCTGGCATTCAATGAGAATCCAGTTACTGCACAAATAAAATACTGAAACATGAAATCATTTTGAAGACCCCAAGAAAGAAGCTGTCTGTAAACAACTCGTGCCAAGCAGAACTGCAGCACACAGAGCTCCCAGAAAGCTCAGCTTGCAAACTAATTACTCGCTGGAGATACCTGTCTGGGAGGCTTTTGGAGCCACACGTGTGTTCTTCCAGAGCACAACAGCTAAGCCAGGAGAAAAACCACAGTCTTGCCATCCAGCCCTCACTGGGTTTCATTTTTTGCTCCACTTCACAAGCAATAACTGTGGGATGATAAGGATTTGCAAAACAAACAGAAAGCTGCACAGTGCTTGTGTTTGGAAGCTCTGAGCATGAAAATCCATTTCAGGCCCTATCTCCCCCCTTGCCGAGATAAACCCCTCCTGAGCGTGCTGCTTAAATCTCCTACAGAAACAAACAACCCCAAAGCCTGTTATTTTCTTGGCACAACTGCTCTCAGAGCAGGGGCCTGAGCACCCCACCCAGCCATCTTTCACATTTGCCCAAGTTCTTCCCCTCAAAGTTTAAAGCAAGAAAATGGAAATTGCCTTCACAAAACACATAAACCAAGCTGGGTTCACCCACCAGCCACCCCCAGCAGGACACCACGGGGGGATCCCATTTCCACCTCCTTCTCTTGTCCCCTCTGAATTCAGATCATTTCCAACATGCAGGGTGAAATGAGGGTGCTGGGGCAGCAGGGCTGGACCCCACTCCATTACACCCTGAGCTCTTTATCCAACACCACAAAATGCTGTATTTTAACCCATCTGAAATAAAAACACAGTCAGATTTCATGTTAAACAAGAGTAAAGGAAATTGGACAAATACAATGGAGGGGAATTCCATTGGGACCCTAAATGCTGTGTGAGTTTAAAGAGCTGAAACCAGCTGGAGGTGGACACGTGTTTGGGGGGATGTGGAGGGGTCTGCCTGGCTTCTCTCTGTGTCACAACCACTGCTGGGGAGGCTTGGGAGAGGACTCAGCTCATTGCAGAGGGAGCCAGCAGGATGGCACACGGGTCACCTCCCCACCCCTACACACACCGTGCTCAGCAGGAGAAGGGAATAAAGCTGTTTGCCTTCAAAAACTTCAGCACGTAATTTTATATTCAGAACAATAAAGTCCCAAAGGAGGAAGAAGCAATTTTAACATAAAATTACGCCATTCACTCAGCCTTTACCATTTTTTAACAAACACATTGCTCTGTCTCTGCCCTAGCAATCCTCAGTACTCTATATTTCTACTAGTTCTAAGCTAATTAATTTCCCACAATAACAACCTCCCAGGGACATACAGCTGGATAATCCACAGCCCCTCTTGAAGTCAGCTTCCTGTAGGGCTGGGGAGCAATTACTGCTCATTAGTCCTCTGCCATACACAGACACAAGGGGATTTGGATCGATTGTTTTTGCAGGAGCACCATAAGAGAAAACAACAGAGTGTGGGGTCCCTGTTAACAGAAACTTTATGGGGAGATGGCATCAGGTGAGAGGCTGGGGTGCAAAGACAGGCACAGCTCATTAATCTTCATTTACAAACAGCAAAAGTGGGAGCAGGTACAGCCTGGGGGCGTTTCTGTGATCCCCTGGGGCACCAGGATGGGAGAGTCCTCCAGACCTGGAGCACAGGCAGGTGTCCCCTCCCCAGGGGGACCCACAGCCACCAATCCTTGTGCATCCATCACAGCAGCTGCCACCAAAGCTCCTCCTGCACGGCCCAGTGGCAGAGCAGCTGCTAAACCAGAAGGGTGACTGTCTCTACACTATCAGGGAGTATCCCAGCCTGTGTTTTGTGGGAGCAAAATTAACCAGGTTCCACAGAAAACTCAATAAAAGTTTTGTGGGGACAGTGAAGGCCAAGCTGGCCACCCTCAGAACATTGCTGCAGGGTCCCACTGCTGGCTGCCTCTGCAGGTGACACACAGGGGACTCATTCTGTATCAAAACAGGGAAAAGTGACACCCTGCAGAAATATCACACCCAGCACACATGCTAGTCAAATTGTCTCGTGTTAACTGGTGACAAGCACGTTTTGCCAGCTCCCTGTGTATCTTTAAAGGTTTCCTTTGCATAGAGCAGAGTGGAATATTTTAAATAACATCCAGACCAGGCAGCAATTGGCCTTTCCTGGGAATTCTCACAATAACAAGAACGGCAGAGGCCAAACTGTTTTCACTGAAAAAGTCTTGTATTTCCTGAGGAGTTTGTTCAAAATACTGATCCAGATACCTGGCAAATTGAGTCTGTGCCCGTGAAACTTCCAGCAGCGAGGGAGACATGGCTTAGCTTCTCCAAACAGCAGCACTGCTGCTCTTAGTGCAGCTGATTTCTAAAGGTGATCCTTAGAGCTGCAAACCCATGTCTGAAATCATTCCTCACCATCAACAGCCCCGGTGGGCTGTGAGGATGGCAGGAGCATCCTGCTGCACCCCCGGGCAGGGCAGGGGAGGGAGCCCCAGCTCTTGAACCAGCTGCACAGGCAGGATTCCAGCTGGAACTGACATCCAGAGAAACACTTGTCAGGGTGGAGTGTGAGACTCCAGGAACCCAGCGACACTCGGGGGCACAGACTACAGCTGAAATCAAGTCTTCATTCGACTTAACTTGGGTAATTTTTTTTTTTCTCTGATGTCCAGCTCTCTTCAAAGTTTACATCTGCTGACTGGATTGGAGCCTTTCATGTTCTGTTTTTGAATTATATGTTGCATATGTTACAGCGCAAGAAATTTGACTTTTCAAATGCCAGCAAATGGCTACAAAATTGGCCCCTTGTGAATAACAGCCCAGCAGCTTTTCCATGTAATTATTTTGCCCGGGAATTTAATTTGCAAGACATGAAAGTTCTGCTGGCTGGATGAGCAGCACATAATGATCCCTAAGCACAGGGAGAGGCAGCTGCTGCTGTGGGTGCTGGAGCTGTGCCCCCTCCCCAGCCATAAATCCATTCCCTGCAGCCAGGAGTGCTCGTGCCAGGGGCTGGGGTGATGTTTTGTGGGGACAGCAGCACTGGGGCAGCCAGGACTGCAGGTGGGGCACCCACAGCAGCACCCTGCCAGTCACAGCCCGGCACCAGAGCTGCTCACCACCCACACCGCGGGCACAGCTCAGGATCAGGGAACAACCAGGGGATTTCTGGTAACTCCTTTACTCAGATTATAACCATTGGTAACTATCACTAAATCCCAGGATGGGCTGGGTTGGAAGGGACCTTAAATCTCATCCATGCCGTGGGCAGGGACATCTCCACTACACCAGGCTGCTCAGGCTGCTCTTAGGAAACAGAAGATCATTTTATCATCTTAAAAGATAAAGCACCGAGTGAAACCAGACAGAGCAACACAAAACCCGTGGAGAATCACATCCCACAGTCACAGAGCCAGTTCCACTGTCCCTCTGGGCTTGAGGACACGGGGCTGAGACCTCCTGTGCCCGTCCCCTCCTCAGCCACAGCCCTGACTGTGCTCCCCAACTCATCACTTGCAGTCTCAAGGCTCAGCAGGCACTGACTGAATTGAAAGCAGATGGCACCTGAGACATTTCATAT
The DNA here is from genome assembly GCA_018697195.1 of Certhia americana. Classification (NCBI taxonomy): domain Eukaryota; kingdom Metazoa; phylum Chordata; class Aves; order Passeriformes; family Certhiidae; genus Certhia; species Certhia americana. Next base: position 168,513 of record CM031869.1, on the reverse strand, counting down.
CACTTTTGTCCTGGTTCACTCCACACAAAGGTCTTACATAACTCTGACATTTAGTGTCTCGATCCAGGGAGGAATTCCCCTTTCTTTGTCCTGTACTCGTGTGCCTTTTTTTTCCTTTTTTAAGATTTCAAGTTCAGTGTTGATCTTGTCCCTGTTGAAATAGATTAACTCCTGTAGCTGTGAGGGGAAAGCACTCAAGGGGGCAGGACATGAGCTGTCTGATCCCCACGTGCCAGTCCAGGCTCCCCTGAGGCTGGGGAGCAGCTCCAGGAGGGCTGGGGACAGCAGGTGGCACTGGCTGCTGGGTGTTACAGGGAGCCCAGGGTGACCTGGAGCTGCTGGGGACCAGCAGGGATGGGCACTTCAGCCAAGGAATGCCAGCTAAGCCATCAGCCACCTCTGGAATGGCCTCCTCAGTGAGAGGCTGACAACATTAGGGTCAGCAGAGAGGGAGCAGGTGCCCAACTTAGACAACCAAAGCCACCCTGAACTGCAGAACCCCACCAGGACAATGAGCACCCTGACTCGGTCACCACCATCCATCCTAAAGGAACCACTGACTTCAACCTCACCAGGCTCCCACCAAGGGCTTCAGGCTGTGGAATCTCTGGTTTGATTATCCAGGAACAATCTCCTTCTTTTGAAAGGAAAAAATAAGTGAAAAAGAGGAAAATCTAGATAAAATCTTCTTGGATTTGGAATTTAGCACATTTCTATCCAGAACAAATTTTATGTAATATTTGTTTTTGTTTAAACTAAGCTCAGCAAAGTGCTTTCTCTAAAGGTTGACTAAAGCTGTAGAAAGACAGAAACAAAGACAAATCATGGGATTAGGGATGATGTGTAGGAATAGAACACTGATGAGTGTTTGGTTAGTAAAATCATACTGAGCCTTATGGGATCCTGAGAGTCCTGGCTAAATCCTGATGAACCCAAATATAAAGTACCAGAAATGAAAGCTTAATGCTGAACTTAATTTTGACATTTTTGCCTTGGAAACCTTCCAATGTAGGCTAAATAGGCAGAGATAGCAACCTGGGAAAAGCTGTGAACCTCCATGAGATCTTCATCAACCAGTCCAGATGGAAGTGTCTGAAGGAAAAAGTAACTCACATGGAAAAACAAACAAACCAACCACCCTAGAAAATATCAAATGCCAGTAAAACAAGTTCATGTTTTCCATTTCATCAAATGCCCAGGAATACATTTTAAACAAGATTTGTCCCTGTCTACTGCAGAACGCTTTGTCCTCTAATCACGTGTTACAGAGAATCTAAGTAAATTGCTTTTCCAAAACAGTTTCCTGAGATATTAATCTGATGGCTGCTTGGGCAGCTGCAGGCACACACCCTCCCACAGCAGCAGCTTCCACACGGGTCCCACTGGCAGCAAGTCCTGTGCTCCTGAAAGCCAAGGGACCTTGGTGGTTTGTTCCAGCCTGCAGCAAGGGGGCTTGGGCTGCTGCTCCAAGCTTGGCCCTAGAATATTATTTGTAGGCAGATGAGAACTAATTAGAAGAGAAAATGGATTGATCTGGAGGTGACAAAAGGCCCTCGTTATGGCTGGGTTTGCTCTGCACCACTGGAAAATAAATGATTTGGCATTCCAGGCTGGGAACAAGGAGAACACCAGCAGCTGCTGCTGCTGCCAGAGCAGAGCTGCAGTTCCACAGCCCCAGCAGGGCTCAGGAATTGCCCTGGTTCCCCTGGGGACCCGGTGGGGACAGCATGAGCTCGCTGGCCACATCACCTCCTTTTACTGCCTGTGCCCAGCACACCACAGGTCTAAACAGTCTGTCTGCTTGCTTTGGGTAGCAGTTAACACCCAACGGGTGCAAGCTGGACATAAAACCAGAGAGAGACCAGTGGTGTCTGGTGAAAAGCTCTTCCCTGTCCTCCAGACAGTCCAGGAGCCATGCCTTGAGCAGAGAAATGCAATGTTAATCTCTGTGAAACTAGTTATGGGCTGTTGGCTAATGGGCTAAATTAGCCTCTGTGAAAAATTGACTTTATCTTAAGCCTTTGGCCACAACACGCTCCGAGGAGATAGAGATCCATTAATTAGTGCTCATTATTGCTGCCTCAGGTGGCGTTTGTTTCACCTGAGCTCCAGCAGCTGGATTCCCAGGGAATTTAGTGCCCATGGAATGTTCCTACCCCCACACCCAGGGGCTCCCAGAGACCCCCAAGCCCCAGGCAGGTTTTCTGCTGTCATCCAGGGGTCATTAAGGGTCGGTTTGGGCCGTTTTAGGGCAGGATCCTTCACTGCCCCTCTGGCCATGGCAGCTGGGCTCTGTGCCAGTCCCACAGCCCCAGTTTGGCTTTTCTGCCCTTTCCCCCCTGTCCCCACTCCCCTCCCACAGCAATGTGAGTTCACAGGAGCTTGTGGGGTCACACGTCCCCCCTCGGTGACCCCATCCTGTCCCCAGGGGGGTTCTCTCCCTGGTCCCATCCCACAGCCCTGGGTCACTGCACCCAAATCTTCTGCAGCTCCCTGGCACTTGGGGGGCCACACCCCGAAAATGAAGAGCCCCTTGGAGACAGTGACAGTGACAGTGACAGTGACAGTGACAGTGACAGTGACAGTGACAGCCCCAGTCAGAGCTGCCAGGGAGGGGGTGAACACACAGGCTTGCCAATAAAAACCATCTTTAGAAGTTCATGGATATTTTCTGAGGAAAAAAATGTGATATTAATCCTAAGCATTGAGCATATATTTAAAGGATGCTCTATTTATTCTAGGGATTTTTTTTTAATTATAAAATCAATGAAGTGTTAATGATCTTAAGAATTACTTCAGCTCGCTCGGAGTTTCAAAACAACTTTTTTTAGTCTATGGCATAAATTCATAAGCTGCTCAGTTTGACCAATTTGTCAAGACAATTTCCATTAGTAAACATGAATATTTAATGAAAGGGAAAAATGGCATGAGCAACTTCACTTAAGCGACTAATGACTTACTGGAAAACAAGTAAGATACATTAATATGCCATTTCTTTAGGTATTTGCAGAGCACAACCACCTAAATATTCAGCATGTTCCTTATTATACCTTGTCTTTATTTATCTATGTATCTGTGTGTCTGCCATTGCCATTGCATATAGATGTCAGCAAATGCACTCAAAAATAAACCCCTTTTTTTATTTAATCCAGTCACTGCCCCTTGTTTCCACGTGGCTTTCACAAGAGGGCCTGAAAATCCCTTCTCCTCCTTCATTGCTAAATTGGCCAATTTGTTTGTTTAGCGGCAAACACAAAGGCCTGACGACCTCCCAGCACTTGTTAATGTACTGAAGGAGAGAAAATCAGTGCAAGGCTCTGCAAAATCAACTCAAACCCAGGAGTTGTTCCAGGTCTCAGACCAGAGCAGGCTGCCAGGAGCATCTGGCCCACACCAGGCTCTGCTGCCCAGCCATCCCCGGTGTGACATTCCCCTGTGGAAATTTTACATTTTACATTTTACACAGAAACACCGGCGGAACGGGGAGACAAGAGAATGGTGTTGGAGCTCCTGCACCAACTCCTGGTTCCTCCCAGGCAGGAACTGAGCAGTCGGCACCAGCGATGTCCTGCCTTTCCCCCTGCTTGTCCGGTATGGGATGGCCCCGCCGCAGTGTTCTGGGTCTCTCCTGCCCTGCCGTTCTGTGTCTCTCCTGCCCTGCCGTTCTGTGTCTTTCCTGCCCTGCCGTTCTGTGTCTCTCCTGCCCTGCCGTTCTGTGTCTCTCCTCAGTCAGGTCCCGGTCTCTGCCGGGGTTCTGGCCCGGGATGCTGCTCTGGCAGCTCCGGGCACACCGAGCTCATCCGCACGCACAGCAGCTGGAAAAAGTCATCATTGCCGTGAACACAATTACCCCCGTTTGAGAGGGAAGTCGGCGTTCCTCAGGCAGCTGCTCTCCTCCCAACTGACCTCCCCTCCACCACAAATCGCTTTTGACAGGCGCTCACAAATCCTAAAGTGAAAAGCTGTTTCCTTTAGTGGCTATCCCCGTAAAATACACTGACTCTCTTAATTACAAGCTTAGTTTTTTTCCAAAGGCTCTACCCATGCATGTAGGCAATAACTCAAGCTGAGAGGCAAGGGACCATGTAATAGAGCAAGAGCAGTGCAGCCTGGTGGAAAACATCGCAGCCCAGTGCCCAGGGGACTCCGGCGGGGCCAGCACCAGCTCCCCGGGGATCCCTCCCACCCTCCCTGCTGAGCAGCGCTGCTGCGGGGCTGGTCGCTGTCCCTGGTGCTGCAGAGCCGCAGCTCAGAGCCCTCCCAGCAAGGTCACACGCGGCTCCTGCTCTCCCTGGGGACACACGGTGAGCTGTCCGGACACTCTGAGAGCCCAAATTCCTGCCATCTGTGGCTTGTGTGACAGAGCAGGTCCCTGCTGTGGCACTGCTGGCACTCCCTGAGGGTCAGAGGGGTCCCAGGGCTCAGAGCGGCTCGGTGCTGGTGTGCACAGGGCTGGGGGAACACTTCGTGCCAGGCTGTGGTGGCTGTCAGAGACGGAATATGGGCATAAAAACTCACTAAATGAAAGGATTCCCAGTCTTCCCACGTCTGATTCACCGGACTCTTCCCCTTCACCACCAGCAGCAAAATCAGCAGGTCCAGGAGCAGTCAGTGATGCAGGAGCCCCACGGTTCCCATAAAACACCAGAAAAATCATGTAAAAAACAACGTTGCTTTAATTCTCCTTCCAAAATACGGAAAGAGAAAAACCATTGCACTTTTTTTACCTCAGGAGAGGGATAAGCAAAGTGTTCAGAGCACAGCCCCCGGTGTGAGCCCCATGGAGGGCTCCTGTCCCACAGCACACCCAGCAGAAATCCCCCCGTGCCCTCCGGGCTGGGAGGGGAGCCCCGCTGAGTCCCTGCCAGACCCCCCCGGAATGGGGGTGCTGCTGCAGAGCCGCGGGGATCCCGGCAGGAGCGGCCCCGATGGATCCTGTGCGATCACAGGGGACAGGGGCTGCTCTCAGCAGGGCACGCCGAGATGAAACAGCTCTGCTTGCTCAAAGCCGCACCGACTGACCTGCAAATCTTCCGAGATAATCTCTGCCGAGCGCTTTTGGTACCCGAACCGCACAACATCAAAAGCATTCCGGCCAACCGATTTTATGTGGATTTGATATGGATTTACTCATGGCAGAGTTTGTTTGAAGTCGGCAACAAGGCACCTTTATGCTCTTTCACCCCAAAGCATCCTGCTGCTGGGCTTCAGGGTAGACTAACAAAAAAATAAAATTAAAAAAGAAAATAAACAACCGAAATCCAAAAATTAAGAAGCAATTAAAAGCTGTGCCTCTGAAAAGAGGCAATGATAAGAAAACACAAGTGATCCAGCCCCACATCTCCCCGGAGAGCCTGTGGCACCATCCGAGCTCACGGATTTACAGCCCCTTTTCCATGGGACGGGCTCGGAGCTCCCAGTCCAGGCTCTGGAATGCAGAGGGAGCAGCAGAGCCGAGGCACGGAGCTGCCCCGGACCGAACAGACCCCGCTGCCGACAAAAAGCCTCTCTCCAGAGGTTCCTGCCCCGCAGCCTCGGGCTGATGGGAGCTCAGAGCTAAAGGAGAGAGGGATGCAGACAGAAGAGTGCTAAGGATTCTTGGGAGGAGGAGGAACAAAGAGGAAAGGTCAGTTAGACACAGACTGGACTCACGGGTTCAGAATTCTGTACCTAACACCACCAAAAGTTCTTTCAGTTATTTATCCAACTCTACCACGCTGTCTTCCAAGTCCATCCCCCCTAAGAGCAACTAAAATAACTACATCCTCACAACTTTTCAGAGAGTTCCCTGCAGTTCTCTGAGTCACAGCCAAAATTCTGTCTGGAGCAGTTATTTTGGGTATGACTTTATCACCAGGGAATGAAGTAATTAAAAAATAACTTCTTTTCTGGTCAAAGAGTTTATTGCCACGTCTCATATTTCATTCTGAATTTCATTTTTTCAACACATTTCTTTTCTGGAGCAACATTCATGGAGATGATATAAGCAGGGTGCTTGGACAGCAGCTTTCCAGTACAGGGACTTTATTTGGAAGTGTATAAAACCTTAAGAACTAATAAAATATTCTTGACTCCCAAGGCAAAGCATGTGCAAGATAAGAAGGGTCAACACTGAATGGATTATAAACACACAAGTTTCTCCAAATTCCCCTATCCCCCACCCAGTTTTTAGTAGAAAATAAGATAAAATACAAAAATAGCTGCGAGCGTGTTTCAGAGTTTAATCCCAGAGTGGAGGAGCTGGGAGTGCTGCTGGGCTGTGTTATCACAACACCCCGAGGGAGGATGGAGCTGGGCAGGGCAGGGCCGAGGAACAGCATCACCACAAGAGAGGCTGCAAATCCCACTGCAATATCACCACAAGAGAGGCTGCAAATCCCAGTGCCACTCCTGCCAGCGAGAGCAGCACTGCAGGGAGGGCTCATACCCACAGCCCAGGGCAGGCAGGAAAAATACTGAAATTCACTGCAAACTTTATATATTTTTATATATTTTTATATATATAAATATATATTTTATATATATTTGTATTTATATTTGTATTTATATTTATAGAGGGTGTATGTACATATATAAATTGAATTCACTGCACATTTTTATACATATATATATATAAATTGAATCCATTGCACATATATAAATTGAATCCATTGCACATATTTTCTTATATATATATAAGAAAACTGGAATTCACTGCACGCATATATAAAAGAGAATTCATTGCACATCTGTACCCACACAAACACTTCAATTGAATGTGCACAAGTAAAGCTTTCATTTCCATTAATTTGCACGATAAACATCTTCACTAATTATACACTGTGCTTACACTAATCACCTGCCTGAAGCCATCAGATTTTATATGGGGCTCCTAACAGATCTCATAAAGCAAATAGGGCTGCGGGGTGGAGCCCCCCCTGCACCCTGATGCTAAAATCATGTACTCAGCTGCAATTCTGCCTTCGAAATGGGCAGAAAAGCAGCCAATTCTCAGCTGAGGCTGCCTCCCACCCTGCCCACTCGCTGGCTCCAGGCATCCCAAAATCAGGCTCATGGGTTTTTCCTCCTCTCTTCCCCCCGCCCTGGAAGATTTATTTTTGCTGTCTACCACAATTCCAGTTCCCTGCTGGGTTTGTCCTCCCAGCTCCCGTTCCTGCCCCAAGCTGCTCCTCATTCAGAAATCACCACATCACAGGAGCAGCTCTGTGCTTTTTATGGGGGATGGAGAGAGAATTACTACAAAATCCTGCCCTGGGGGGGTGGGCAGACCTTGGCACAGGTGCCCAGAGGAGCTGTGGCTGCCCCTGGATGCCTGGCAGTGCCCAAGGCCAGGTTGGACAATGGAAATGGTCCCTGCCCACAGCAGGGGTGGAATGAGATAAACTTTAATGTCCCTTCCAACCTAAACCATTCTGGGAGTCAAGAATCCAGCCTGTGCGGGGATTTCTGGTTGGTTGTAGGCAGAACAGGGAATTCAAACCAAAAGAAAGAGACAGAATTCAGCTGCCAGACTTGCCAGAGTCCATGGTTTGTTCTGGCACAGCCAGAGGATCAGTGGTGCCCTGTCCAGGGCAGTGCCACCTGCCCAGCCCCACACCAGCAGGGAACCTGAGGGGCTCCTCGAACCTCCTCCTCCTCCTGTACTCTCCCAGATGCCCTGAAACAATCGGGTTTTTTCAAGATGATTAACTTCCTGCCACAGCAGCAGCCCCACACAATCCCGAGCACTCTCTGCAAGTTTTTATTAATGAAATTAAACATCAGAGGCACACGGTGCCAGGATGAATGGCAGGATGAATGGACACCCCAGCCACGTGCAACACCCAGACTGGGGTCTGGAAGGGGTCAGTGAAGAGCTCAGCTACTTTTCAATTCCCAGGCTCTGATCCAATGAGGTCAAAACTAGTATTCCATTAAAATAATTGGAAGTGTTGACCCATTCCGTGATGAATTCATTTCCTACTTAAATACACATAAAACAACCAGACTGGAATGACCCTTAGCCACACATATATTAAAAAGAAGTTGAAATTGCTGCAAAAACATATGGAATAGAATTACTTTTCTTGTTGACTCTCACATACAGCAGTGGCTACAGCAGCCCCACACACCTCAAAATTTGATGTGAAACCATTCTGGAATGGATGCAGACACAGCAATTAAAAGTTCTGTTTCACTAAGCTGAAGGTGTTTGGTTTTCCCTGTCTCAGCCTTCTCTGTGCCCATCTGTTAGCTCTCCTTAAGAAAGGTACAAAAAATCCTTTATTTTTAAAATTTAGGTTTTTAAACTTTTTCGTCTGATTAAAACATCTTCTCTCTGAGCACCTAGTCTTTAGAGGAGAGGAATAACAATTGTATTTTATTTCTTATGAAAAATTAATCAAAGCAGAGAAACAAAATGCATTTGTTCTAGAGTTTCCAGGATGGACTTTAACAGATGGACTGTAAAACTCTGCAGTTTGCTGCAGAATCAGCACCTTGGGGTGGAATTTGGTTTTCAATGCTGACTGCCTGTGAAGGCAGCCCAGCAGCAGCCAAAGGAGTGCTCTCGGATTTCAGAGCAAGGCATTTGTCACTGGCCCTCAGGAGAACACAGGCACTACAGGCAGGCAGTAAATTCACCTTCTCAGGTCGTGACAAAGCTCCTCAGCCTGATCAAAGCCACTCAGCTCCGGACACACCCGACAGGACCACGGTGGCCTTTTGTTCCTGCTCCTCCCTGGGTGCAAGGAGCTCCAGGGGACAGCACTGCACAGGGCTGTGACAGTGGGAACGGGGCTGTGACAGTGGGAATGAGGCTGTGACAGTGGGAACGGGGCTGTGACAGTGGGAATGAGGGACACAGAGGACACAGGGGCTGTGACAGTGGGACACAGGGGACACAGGGGCTGCAGGGCTGTGACAATGGGACACAGGGGACACAGGGGCTGCAGGGCTGTGACAATGGGACACAGGGGACACAGGGGCTGCAGGGGCTGTGACAATGGGACACAGGGGACACAGGGGCTGCAGGGGCTGTGACAGTGGGACACAGGGCTGGGTTCCATCAGCCGCAGCTGGAGCTGAGGTGTGGGCACAGCAGCTGCTCTCCCGCAGCTCCTGCTCAGCTCAGCAAGGAACGTGGGCAGGCTGTGCCCTGGAAGGGGCTGTGTCCCAGGAGGGGCTGTGTCCCTGCAGCCATCGGGGAGCCCCAGCTGTGCCCAGGGGAGCTGCAGCAGGGCCAGACCCCGGCAGTGGGGAGGGAACACAGGGAATGCTGCTCCCACTGGATCCGGGACACTGGAGCCACGGGCTGCTAGCACTGCCTATCACCAAACCCTTAAAATCCATCCTCAACGGGGAAAGGCAGCGTTTAAAAATGGTTTAACAGATGTAGAGAATGGATTTGACAGGACAAAGGTCCTCAAATGTCATTCTCTCCAGGGTAAAACCTGACAGGAAAATGCGGTGCCAGTAAAAGCCTCCTGAGGAGCAGAACCCCGCACAGCTCAGGTAGAACTGAAACCCTCCCCAGGCCACCTGCACTTTTGCTCTTTGGAATTGACATTCACAGTCTGCAAAGGACCACCAAAATAGTGTCCAAGTGTGTGGAGCCACGTTGGTGATTTTGCAGGCCCCAGTTTGCAGCCAAGCAGAAGAAGTCCCAAGCAAAGCCCAGGCAGAGCCTGGCACAGCAGCTCCACACGCTCACTGCTCAGCTGTGCCCTCAGAGCTTCCCTGTGGGCAGCAGCAGCCCCTGCAGAGCTGGTGCCAAGATTCAGTCTTCCTGCCCTGCACCAAAATGGACTTTTACCAAAACTCTGCCTTTGGAGGGGTTTCAAAGCGGGGCAATTTCAATTTTTCCCACTGTAAGTGACGTTCCCCTTCTCCCCTTCTCAAATGCAAAACATTTATTAAAGCAGCATTGATTTCCCATCCCTTCGTCAGCGCCTGTTTGATCTGGAAGCTCAATAAACTCTCCCTGGCACACAATGAAATATTGCCAGCTGAATTCAGATGAGAGTTCACCAGCGCTGTCTTTCTTAATTAAAATCAAAAAGCTTGCCTAGGAGAGGGCTGTGCTTGGCATGTGATGCCCTAGTAGATCAGGAGAGTTGGTGGGCACGGGGAGCTGCCAGCCCCCTCCCCCAGGGGTGCAGCCGAGTGTAAATCCCCACAGCTGGAACCCCTGGCAAAGGGGATGCTCTGAGTTCAGCTGCTGCCTGCCAGGAGAGGCACTGACCCCTCCTTCTCTCCACACGACATTCCCGGTTCTTCCAGACCTCTCCTTCTCTCCCCCCAACATTCCCAGCTCTCCCAGTGATATCTCC
>CM031869.1:130553-145218 GCA_018697195.1 Certhia americana | reverse complement strand
CCTGCCCGCATTCCCAGTTCCCTGCCCACATTCCCAATTCCCTGCCCACATTCCCGATTCCCTGCCTGCATTCCCGGCCTCTCCAGGGCACCGTGCTCAGCTCCTGCTCCTGTCACCAAGCAGATGGGTAACTTGGGCTCTAGAGAAGAGAATGGATTTACGGAATTTTTATTATTCATAAACTTACTTTGGGGCTGGGGGCGGACAGAAATGCTTCCTCTCCCTAATTCCAAAATCTAGAGTGACGTGAGACTAAAAATGCCAGTCCTAAAATTATACATAGCCGTTCAAATAGAAGCAATTTGATAATTTCCTCAGGCACACAAAGCAGCAACTCAGTAAGAATAAATATGCTAATGAATGTATTTAGTCTTGGCCATTACATTTCATAAATATTTACTGCTCAGCATTCAGAGTCCCAATTCACGAGAATCAGTCACCAACCAAAACAAGAAGTGTGAAGTGTTTGTTCTGCTGTGCCGGTACAAAACCAGCCCTGCCCGTTCCTATGGACCCTGCTGGGGCTCCACAGGCCACACCTGCCACGGAGGGACCCCACAGCACACCTGTGAACACCTGTAAACAACCTGTGAACACCTGTGAACAACCTGTACAACCTGTGCAACACCTGTGAACACCTGAGAACAACCTGTACAACACCTGTGAACAATCTGTGCAACACCTGTGAACACCTGTGAACAACCTGTGAACACCTGTGCCACACCTGTGAACAACCTGTACAACACCTGTGAACAATCTGTGCAACACCTGTGAACACCTGTGAACAACCTGTGAACACCTGTGCAACACCTGTGAACAACCTGTACAACCTGTACAACACCTGTGAACAACCTGTGAACAATCTGTGCAACACCTGTGAACAACCTGTGCAACAACTGTGAACACCTGTGAACAACCTGTGAACACCTGTGCAACACCTGTGAACAATCTGTGCAACACCTGTGAACAATCTGTGCAACACCTGTGAACAACCTGTGCAACACCTGTGCAGCCCCACACAGCTGTACAGCCCCACACACCTGTGCAGCCCCACACACCTGTGCAGCCCCACACACCTGTACAGCCACACACACACACACCTGTACAGCCCCTCACACCTGTACAGCCCCACACACCTGTGCAGCCCCACACACCTGTGCAGAAGGCAGGCACAGGTAGCTCAGCCCCACCCACGAGTGCTGAGTGCCCTCAGTGCAGCCCGGGGGCTTTGCCCAGGTATCTCCCAGGGCATTCCTCCCCCTGGCACCAGGTGCCACCGCTGCCCCTCCTCCTGTTTGTTCTCACAGCACTGCAGACTTCCTGCAAAACGGGGAAGGAGGGGACTCCATTAAATGAATAAAATAGGAAAGGGCAGGTAAAGTCATTACCTGTGTCTTTTCAGCAAGGAAGAACTAAATCAAAGCCTAATCGATATATTCCTTTCAACTGAAGTTCAAACACAAATCTCAGCCCCGGGAGGCCAGGCTTGAGGGAGCTAAATTTGCACTGCTCAGGGGGCAAGGATGCACTTGCCATGCAGAACAAACCTCTCCTGCCCATTAAACTCTGCTCTCCACAGCTGCAGCTAAAAGCTTCCCCCATGGCCTGGCCATGGAGCAGAGCCCTGGAGGAGGCACTCAGAGCCATCCCTGTCCTCACCTGGCCCTCGCTGCTGTGCCACCCCATGGCCCCAGTGCAGGAGCAGCTCCAGGTAACCCCTCGAGTCAGGGCCACCTTGTCACTGTCCCAGGGTGGCAGGGACACGAAGGAAACACGGAACAGCAGCACTGGCTCGCAGAGCAGCTCACACTTGCACCTGGAATATCTGCCAGGAGCTGACTCCCGGGTGACAGGGACAGGAGCAGGTGCCTGTGGCACACCCCACACCTTCAGCAAGCCCTGTGGGTTTCAGTGTGGGGCCAGCACCTGCCGTGACCCCAGTGAGGGGCAGGGAGCACCCTCATCACCACAGCAGCACCCGGGGCCCTGGCCCCAGGCCCCAGAACCTTGGATGCTGTCTCCGGACACAGCACCCGACACCTTCCTTGCTTCTTGGAACCAGGACAAAACCCTGTTCAGTTCAGTATTTGTTATTTGAGCTCAGCACTAACAAACACCACATCCTGCAGTCAGTTGCCACCTCCACGCGTTCAAGTCAAGCAAAAGGAACTTGAAAAGGAAACCAAGTGAAAATGGTAGAAATGCTGGAGCACTTACAGGGGATAAATAATGTATCAACACAGCAGGGGTGTCCTCCTGCTACAAAAGGGGTCTTTATTGTGTGGCCTTAACCTGGCTCAGAGCTGCTCTCCCAACTTACCTGCCCTGCCCCACCCTGCAGGGAGCTCCTGCCTTGGGCACAGACAAGTGAATTCAGGCACACTGTAATAAAGTTTAAACAACTTCCACACACAGCCCTGGCTTACTGGGTCACCACTGCCCCTTCCAGGCTGGAAACCCTGCCCAGGCTTCGTCTGCACACCCTGAGCCTCCTTTACCCCTCAGGAGGAGCTCTTGCTCTCACCAGTAGATACAGACTGGGCTGTGCTGGTAGCTGGGATTTACTGACTTATCTGCTCAGACTTGCAAATTATTCACAGAGAAAGTTTTTGGCAATAATGTGGGTGCACATCATTCATTGACGCCTTTTCTGAACAAGTAATAAAAAATAAATATAAATGCCGTAATTTCCACCCAAATGCACTATGACTTCTACCAAAGAGTGGGGCAGGGCATCTTTTCCCTATATACTTTTATTCAGAGTTGGAATAAAATAAGAGAAATGTGACAAATACGAGGAGTTGTGAAACGGCACTGGCATTCCACTAGGCATTAAAAACCCCCACCCTAGCCACAGAATAGGCTCATGTCTCAGTTACAAAAATAGTGATTAAATAAATCAGTGCTTTTGGTGTCCTTGAAGAGTTTTACAAAGCATAACTTTTCCCTCTCTTTCTATAAAATACAGATATTTAATCTGGACTGTGTAAATACACAAGCTTTATCATAGCCATGCACAAGATTTAATATTCATACAGTATTTTCTCCTGCTCGTCATGCAGCTCATCCCCTACTCCATTTCCTGCCCCTCACTCTGCTGCTTCCCGCTGAGCCCTGACTCCCTTATCTCCCCCGAGCTCTCCAGCAGGCCAGGCAGCAGTGGAGTGCTGTCAGGATCGGGGAGATAAAGCAGGAATCAGGGCTCGGCTCTTGGAGCAGCTCTTCACACATCCCAGGTGTTCCCCCAGGTGGAGGGAGGCAGTGCCTGTCAGCCAGACCAGAGGAGAGGCAGCTCAGGGGGGAGAGCAGGAGGAAACGGAGCCCAGGGGAACATGGATCAGTCACTGCCACTCTTGCAATGTATGCTCCAAAACTTTCAATATCATCACTGTGATTGTGTTTGGGTGATGGCATCGCTGATGGCATTTGGGAGGGGTGTGCTTCAGAACCACGGCTGAGCCAGGGGAGGATCCCTCGGGAACAGCTGGGGAGGAATGGGATCCAGATCCAGGGGAGGGAGAGGGGCTGTGGGGAAAACCAAACCAAACCAAAACCAAACCAAATCAAACCAACATACCAAACCAAACCAAAACCAAACCAAATCAAATCAAACCAAATCAAACCAAAACCAAACCAAACCAACATACCAAACCAAACCAAACCCAAACCAAATCAAACCAAACCAAAACCAAACCAAATCAAACCAAAACCAAACCAAACCAAACCAAATCAAACCAAAACCAAACCAAAACCAAACCAAATCAAACCAAATCAAACCAAAACCAAACCAAAACCAAACCAAACCAACATACCAAACCAAACCAAACCAAATCAAACCAAATCAAACCAAAACTAAACCAAACCAACATACCAAAACCATACCAAACCAAACCAAATCATACCAAACCAAATCATACCAAACCAAATCAAACCAAACCAAACCAAACCAATCCAAACCAAATATTGTCAGAATTAACCACTCAGTCACCACGGACAGTTAGGGTCTGCACAGCCTGACCTGAACCCCCAAATCTCTTCAAAGCACAAACTTGCAGAGAATAAGGCTTCCACTTGCAGGGCAGGCTGCAGGAGATGTTAGACCTGCTCTGCCAATCGGACACGGCTCCTGGAAGGAGAGCCTTGGAATGCTGGCTCCCGTTATCCCTGCACATAATTCTGACTGAGACACAACTGCTGAAGTGCCAGAACTGCTGCAGGGGAAGTGGCTGGGGCTGCTGTAAATACATCCAGCTGCAAAAACCCTCTAATGGGTGGAGGAAAATGCGTGACATGCTATAAATTCCCAGGGCCTACTTTGGACTATTTTCAGTGTAAAGGTGCCATAGAACCACAAATTGTTATTACAGTATTAGCTGGTACAACGAGGCATTAGGAAGAAGAACTGCCTCAGTGCCTGGGGGAAATCAGGGATGAGAATGAATTACAGAAACTGATACAGTTATACATGCCCTATTCTGAAATGTATTTGAAACAAAACGATTACCATAATAAAAGTAAATCCATTTCTGTTCTGCTGATTCTCTGTAGACAAAAGAAAGGGTCAAACATTTTTTCATCAATTAAAAGATGTGAAGAATCAGTACTCAAAACATCAACTTAATTTTGAATGCAGATAATCTGGCGGTTTGAAAAAAATAGAATTTCTAATTCAGGGAAGAAATTCGAGTAATAAATTACTTACCTTCCCCTCACCTTGTCTCCAAAACTGACTGTGTGAGTTTCCAACACACAGCTGCCTGTCTGTGAGAAAACAGGGACAGAGCAGAACACCCTTTCCTTTCTCTGTCTGCTTAGTAAACCTTGAGTAAACTGTGCATTGGAAAGCTGGGGCTTGATCCCTGAGTGGGAGATTCATCTCTTCATGTATTTTCCACGAAACATCAGTGCCTTGAGTGGCTGTGATGTCCCCTCCCAGGGCCAGGGGACCCCATGGGGAGGTCACTCCTGCAGGGGGGGAGCAGCTCGCTGGCCCAGGAGGGGCAGCAGCACAGAGCACCCAACTCTGCCCCCAGCTGCCCTGCCAGGAGCTGGTTTATTTATTCAGTCTTCAGTGCCACCATTGCAGGGGACAGAGGAGGGAGGCTCAGGGAAGATATTGACCCCAGATTGATCCCCTGGCAGGCAGCTGGCTGGGCCACAGCAGCACAACACAGGCACAGGGAGAAGTCTATTAATGAGCTCCAACTACTAAATTATTGACTAGTTAAGCACTGCAAATTTGGTCTAATTGTTTTCATGATGGGAGTTTAATTAAAGTGTCTTTTGTATAAAAAGTCTAGCAATATCCTTGTTCAGATAGTGTCAGGGAGAGTTTCCAAAGCCTGCCTGGCTTTCAAAACCAAATTAAAAGTTACATCCAATGCAAAGCTCTTCAAAGGAGGGAGCTTTTGTGTGGGAGA
This sequence comes from Certhia americana, assembly GCA_018697195.1. Taxonomy (NCBI): domain Eukaryota; kingdom Metazoa; phylum Chordata; class Aves; order Passeriformes; family Certhiidae; genus Certhia; species Certhia americana. The sequence continues at coordinate 139,798 of CM031869.1, read as the reverse complement.
GCACTTTAATTCCCAGCTCCAGCTCACAAGCCCTGCTCCTGAGCCACGTGCACCTCTCCCCAGCAGGGAGATCTCCAGCCCTGCACCCACCATGCTGTGAGACGGCAGCTCCCAGGGCCAGGGGAACGAGGGAAGTGTTGGGCAGAGATGGAAATCTGATGGCAATGGAGGCATGCAGAATGAAAAGGGAAGGAAGGTTCCCAGGGAGGAGGGGGAAAGCAGTCAAACCAAAACACTGGGGGACAGCAAATGACACCAAAAATTCAGGTGGCACATGAATTTTCTCCACGGCAGAAAAACAGGTATTGCCTGCCCAGGCACACGGGAATTTGCCAGAACACAGCTTCAGCACAAACCCAGGCAGTTACAGCAGAGTTTGGCACTGATTTGCCCTTGGGTTTGGCACTGAGAGCTCCTCCCAGATCCCTCCCTGGCACCGTGCACCTGCCCAGGTGAGCTCGTACCTAACAGCACACGAGTTTAGGGCAAGCACAGGGGCATTACTCCAGAAATTGTCCCTCACCTGAGCACAGCCACCTGCAGGCAGAGGGGAGCAGCTGGCAGGACACAAACTGCTCTGATGCTGCAGCAGTGGGGGCCAGGAGCCCCAGAGCCCTCCCAGGCTGCATCCCCACAGCAGCACTGGAGAACCCTGGGGGAGTGACAGGAGTTCAGCCAAGGTGGTGCTTCCCAGCCTCCAGATACACAGATATGCCTCATCATGCCTTTTCCATGGCTTATAATTTATTGATGGTAATATCTACTTGCTGCTAGATATTTCCAGACATTTATAAGCCGTGCCTGGAAGCAGAAGAACTCAAGAGTTCGTTTTGCTAGGATATGGAGAGGTTGGCAGCACCACATCCACATTTATTTAGGACAAATAACACCTGCCACTAAGAGGAAGAACTATGCTGTGGTTAAATGGACTGTTTGGGACTAAGCAAGTGTCACTTCAATTGCTCCAGTTCCATCACCAGGGACACCAGGAACATCTCAGTCTCCACTCCCTGACTTGCAGTTCTCTAGCTGAAAATAATGAAGGATGTGTCTGTCAGTCTGAAACTGGATAAACTCATCCACACCCACAGATGAGGGTCAGCCCAGTGCCTGAGCCACTGGTCCTGCAGGGACTGGATTAGTGCTTTGAGGCACAATTTTCCCACAAACTGGGAAATCAGGACCACAAACTTGGGGCTCCTCACTGTGTGTTTCCTTGTTTCTCCCCAGTGCAATTGTGCAGTTTGTGTGTGGCTGCTGCCACACGTGAACATCACTGTGCATTGCTTTGTGCTGGAATTGCACACCTGTCTGTCCAGTCAGCCCCAGGCCCCCTGTGCAGGTGTGCTGTGCACACCTGGCCATCCCTGCACCCCCTGAGCAGGGCAGGTGAGCAGCCCAGGGCACCCCTGGAGGTGTGGGAGCAGTGGGGGAACCCGCACCCACCCCAGCAGCCTGTGCCCCCACAGCCCCTCCCTGCCTGCAGGGCTGGCCAGCAGGGACAGTGACCTTCCCAAGCTGGAATGTTTGAGAACAGGCCAGCAGTGAGTGACCAGCTGCAGCATTTACAGCCTCTCCACCAACAGGGCCAACATTCAGAGCTGCAGTGCAGCTCTGGAAGCCCCAGAGAGGACGGAGGGTCCCAGCAAACCTTTGAAACAAAACAGTTCAAAAAGCCAGAGGAATGTGTCCAGCATCCCAGTGTGGGCTTTCAAAAATGCCTGAGCCACAAGAGACTTAATTGTTTCTGAAGTCTGGGATTTTTCTTCAACGCCCTCAGAGCTTTCTGAAGTCACGTGGACTTTGCTGGACAACCCTGCCACGCTTCCCAGGGAACAGCACCAGGCAAAAGCAGCAACGAATTACAAGAGACACCAGAACAAAGTAGGAATTAATGGGGTTGACATCAGCTGGAAATAAATCTCTTTTTTTAAAGACAGTCACATGTATCACATACCTGCTCATCTCAAAGCTACAGGAATTAGAAATTCCACTCTGATCCTGCTGTAAGTGTGCATCCAGACATTTCTAGGTTTCACTCTGCACAAGGCATGATCTCCAGGCAAAGCCCCGTGGCAGCTCTCACCTCTGGGGCACAGCATAGACCCACAGAGCAAAGGAAAGGAAAGGAAGGGCTTTGGGAAGGAGCACGCTCCATGCCAAGGGCTGGCAAGCAGGAGGGAGCCAATAATTTTTAAACTTCTGTCCAAGCATCTGCTGGTAGACACGAGAGCAAAGCAGAGGCTCTGCCTCACCTGCTGTGCAGAGCAGCAGGCAGCCTGCTCTGGCTGCAGAGCAGCACAGAAAATTAATTTCCAGCAATTATTTGTGCTCTGGCCAAAGAACCCAACCTCGTGTGTGAACAAGCCAGAGGAGAGCTACAGGACACCTACAGCTGCTGCTCCAAATGCATCCGAGGACTCAAGAAATCCAGTTCAACCCCATCTCACTCCAAGCATTCAAAAGGCAACAAAAAGCCATTTCTGAGGGTCTGGGCCTGCAGCAGCAGCCTTGAGCAGGCACAGGGGCTCTGCTGCCCAGTCCCAGCACTGCCCAGGCTGGGTATTCCCAGCTTTCCCAGTCTCCCAGACTCCTCACTTGCAGAGGACACATCCTGTGTCCATGTCAGACCGGCAGTGTGCAGAGCTGTGCTTCTTGTCTGCACACTAGGATTCTTTTTCCTAGCAGGTGTTGGGTTAGGGTTAGGTTACCAGCCTGATCTGAGGAATGGAAAAATAACAGCTTTAAACAAACAAAAAACAGAAAAGAGAAGATTGGGTAGAATCAGCTCTCAGTATTTGGCCAGTACTGCTGCCCCAGAGGCAGGACTGAGGGTTCTGGGGGCACAGCAGCCAGATTGTCCCCAGCCAGAGCACTCAGTCTCCTCAGCCACACCAAGGGCCACACAAACGCTCCAAGGCTCAGCAGAGCTGCTCAGCCCCAGGCAGACTTTGCAGACCCTGCAGGTCACCTCACCTTCCTGCCTGCCATCCTGCCACTGGCAGCCAGGAAGGCTCAGAGGAATGCCAGGCAGCACAGCCACCACTGGACCAGGAGCAGGGGAAAGGCTCCGACTTCTCTTTAACAGCAGCTCCTCTAATTCTTAAAAAAAGCCATTTGAGGAAATGTGATCCTTTTAAACAAGACAAACCACAGCAAAGCATGAAGGTTTTACAACTTGACTAAATTACCTTCCTTACAATTTCAGGAATTACATTCGGCACATTGCAAGTCTCAAGTAAGTAATCCCCAAATGCAAACCTGATGGGAGAAGGGAACCAGAAGGGAAGAGTCACAGCAGCATATATTACCATTTTTTAAATAAAAACAAAGAATTGGAAGACTTTACAGCACAGCAGAAATGTACAAGCAGAAAAGCTGGCGAATTACAGAGCACTTGGGGAAGATTTTTTTTCTTTTCTTTTAAGCATAACCCAGTGCTGCTGCTGCTTTGCCAACAACAGGGCAGTCACAGACCCTGTGCCTCAGGAGGACACCTGTCCCCAGCACTGCCACCCAGGCCCCCTCACAGCTCAGGGGACAAGCATTGCCCTGGCAGTCACCCCGGGGCAGTGGCAGTGCCAGGCTGTGTGGGGACAGGACCCCTCCCACAGCCAGGGCAGGGTCTGGCAGGACCCCAGGGACCCCTCCTCCTGGCAGCACTGAGTGGACAAGGACTGGGCTGAGAGAAAAGCTCAGGGAGCCCAGTGACCATACAGACTGAGCTTTAATTTCCTCCTGCCCCCACCCCAGCTGCTGTGCCCAGGCTGCTCTCCAGGCCAACACGCTGTGCACGGGATTTACAGAGCAGTCCTCTCTCATCACACACTTCTTTTCTATTGAGTTGGACTCAGTGACAAGGACAAAACTATCTATTAGGAAACAAATTACAGTTATTTAGTACTTCTAAAAAACGGCTGGCTTTTAGAATCACTTTGCCTTTTAATATTTAATGACCCAGATCAAGAACAGAACGCTCCTGGAGGAGCAGCCAGCTGGCAGGCAGCCCAAGGGAAAGAATTCTCTGGGCTCGTGGAGCACCTTCTCGAACAGCTGCGCTTGGGGGGTCTGGGAAACAAAACTTCAGGGGGTTTGGTTTCTGAACTGGAACAAACACCTGCTGTGGATAACATGAAGCACCTCCATGGGCAGAGAGCAGAGGAGTGTTCTCAGGAGCAGCAGTTTCCTGCACCTGCAGGGAAGGGTGGCACTGATTGGGCACCTCTCTGGGCACCCTCGCTAGCAGCTCGCTCACATACAGCCAAACCTGGCATGAGAAACCTCCACCAAACCAAAACACATCTCTAAACGCATGGCAGAGAATTTAGGGGCTAAAACTCTGGGGATAAAACACTGGGGACTAAAAATATAATGCCTGAGAGTTGCTATTTCATCCAAAATGAGTATTTGATTGCAGTTCCTGTAGGAGGAAGAAAGCGGGTTGTTCCCCCACAGGTCCCACGGCGTTTGTTCCCCACGTGGTGCCACAGCTGTTAACACATCCTAGACATTGTGTGTGCTGCTGTAGGGCACCAGCCTGGGTGAGGAAAGCAAGCACAAACCAGGATTTTGGGGGATGAGCACCATGTCTGGGAATGAGACACAGGAGGGACCTGACTCCCTCTTGCCAAAGGCAATCAGCATTCACCTGGATGACAAACTGCATTGTAAAGCACAAGATAATTTAGGGATCTCAAAGAATACCGGAACGTTCCCGTGACTTCCATACTAATACAGATGACAGGCTACAGAAATACTGCCATCAGCCTGGTGTGCAAGAAAACATGAAGCTTTAGGACAGGCAGGGAAATTGGTTTTTAAGACTAGCACAGTTACGTAGTGCAATTATGCTGTGCAATCACAGGTGCTCCAAAACTCTGATATGACAAAATTCTGATGCAAGAGGAATCTTGTGTTCTAAGCTAAAAAGGTTGACAACTCCAGAAAAAAACTGTTCAATATACCTAGCTCTACTAATTTTCTTGCTGCAGAATACAAGTTGATTTTAAAAGCACAAGGTTTTCAAGGCCTGTTCTATACCAAAATTGGAGGCTTCTCCACTACATGCTGCTTTTGAAATGGCAGTAGTGGCATAATTACATTATCGATGTAACTTGCACTCTGCAAGGCCCAATCGTGTGAGACAAAGAGCCATTTACATAAATCTTTCACTAAATAGCAGGCTCTATTACCCCAGTATTTAAACAGAAATAGGCTCAATTTCCTACACCTAACTGTGAAAGAAATAACGTTAGGAGTCTACAAGCAGATGTAATAACTGGGAGAGGTGAAGAGCCCCAGAACCCGAGAGTGTCCAGCCAGGCACAGCCACCTGTGAGGTCCTGCTCCTCCCAGGGCAGGACAGATGGACAGAAAGTGTCCACAGGAGCCCCGGAGGCAGCACAGCTTGGACATCCCGGACAGCCTGGACAGCCTGGACAGCCTGGACAGCCCGGACAGCTCGGACATCCCGGACAGCTCGGACAGCCTGGACATCCCGGACAGCTCAGACATCCCGGACAGCTCGGACAGCCTGGGCAGCTCGGACAGCTCAGACAGCTCGGACAGCCTGGACAGCCTGGGCAGCTCGGACAGCTCGGACAGCTCAGATAGCTCAGACAGCTCAGATAGCTCAGACAGCCTGGGCAGATCGGACAGCCTGGGCCCCAGAGCCCCGGGACAGGGCCGACACCCCCGAGCCCCGCTAACGCCAGCCCGGCCCCCAGCCCTCCGCACCCTGCTGTCCCCGTTTCCCCACTGTCCCCGCTGTCCCCTCTTCTCTCCCCGTATCCCCACTGTCCCCCTGTCCCTACTGTCCCCGCTGTCCCCGTGTCCCCACTGTCCCCGTGTCCCTACTGTCCCCTCTTCTCTCCCCGTATCCCAAAGAAAAAAAAAAAAAAAAAGAAAACCAAAAAAAAAAAAAAAAAAAGAAAAAAGACCAAAATAGGTCAAGCCCACTATCCCCTCTTTCTCGTCAACCCCGTATCCCCACTGTCTCCGTGTCCCCGGGCCACAAAACAAAAAAAAAAAAATTAAAAAAACAAACCCCCCCCGACACACCGGGAACAGGGACACACCGGGAACAGGGACACACCGGGAAAAGGGACCCGGGAACAGGGACACACCGGGGACAGGGACACACCGGGGACAGGGACACACCGGGAACAGGGACACACCGCGAAAAGGGACCCGGGAACAGGGACGCACCGGGGACAGGGACGCACCGGGGACAGGGACGCACCGGGGACAGGGACGCACCGGGAATAGGGACGCACCGGGAATAGGGACGCACCGGGAATAGGGACGCACCGGGAACAGGGACACACCGGGAACAGGGACACACCGGGGACAGGGACACACCGGGAACAGGGACACACCGGGAACAGGGACACACCGGGAACAGGGACACACCGGGGACAGGGACATGGGAACAGGGACACGGGAACAGGGACACACCGGGAAAAGGGACACACCGGGAACAGGGACACACCGGGAACAGGGACACACCAGGAACAGGGACACCCCGGGCTCAGGGAGACGGGAATAGGGACACACCGGGGACAGGGACACCCCGGGCTCAGGGACACCCCGGGCTCAGGGACCCCCGGTGGGCGCTGTCCCGACCCCAGTCTCGCTCCCTCGATCCCCTCAGTCCCCCCGCCCGCCCGCAGCCTCATCCCCGGCCCCACACGCCATCCCTCAGAATGCCAAAGCCTGGGAAACAGGGACAGGTATCCCGACAAAGCGTGCACGCTCCTCCTAAAATCGTTAATGAGCGCCTGTAAGAAATTTCTTTCCTGAGTGATTTGCTTATTTCAAGGACTTTTCTCCTCCGTCACACCGAGTGGATCTAAGGCAACCACAAAGCTGGCTTTGCCTCTGACCCACCCGTAGCTCCAAAATATTTTTCCCACCCCACTGTTGGCTTTGAGTGTTTCCAGAAACCCTCAGCACCTCAGCACGGGGGGGTCCCAGAGATTCCAGGGCCATCCCTTGCCTTGCTGCAGCTGGATCTGGCCATTCTCCACTTGCAAAAACCAGCAAATAAAACTGCACCAAGAATTTCTGTGCTCTCGCTCATCATCCAGCAAACGCATCGATTGTTTTCCACTAACAACAACAAGCAGAATGGCTCGCATTGGTCACTCTTGTGAATCCAGGGAATTCAGAGCCCACATACCTTTGCTGGCTGGAACGTGTGCCATCATTTCCAGGAGCAGCAGTGCCAGCGGCGTTTCTCAGAAGTTGTCGGAGGGGAATCTCCCCTCGGGCTCACAGAGACATCGCTGCAGCTCACACACAACCGTTTGTATAAATCAAAAGATTTCAAAGCAATGAAGGGCTGGGTTTACATGCAAATCAAGTGTAGCCCACATAAATCAAAACGACAGCCTCAAAGACTCGCAAAAATAATAATGTTTAAATTCATAAATATTCCCATTCTTTCTTTTTTAACTGCAGGGAAATAAGGCAATGATATTGCAAATTCAGCTAAAGCTTTCCAGATTCCTCCACTTGTTTTCTGCTTTGGAAGGGTGGTGGCTGTGAATAAATGTAAATTAAAAACCCACTGCACAGATTAGTTGCTGTGATAAAGATTGATAAATACAAAACCCTTTTGCATTCAGACGTGCATGTTTCAAATACAAATCAATTCATCTCTTGAAAGAAATGTTTTGTTCCCAGGTCATGGACTCACTTTAAAACGACCCCTGCAATTAAAGACCACCCAAAAAAACCCAAAGCCCACCATGGTGCTTTCCACTGTCCAAGGGATCTCTGTGCTCCATCCTCATGGGCCACAAGTTGCAGCTGATACACAAAATCCCCAGCTGAGGCCTCACATGGGATTTCTGTGGGCCAGGAGATGCCCTTGGAGAACCCCAACAGCTTTGGCTCTGGTCTCCTCTGAGAGCTTGTCTGGTCACACCTTCCCACCCTGTTTTGCAGCATAACAACATTCCAAGGCTCCACCTGCAGAGTCGCAACAGAAAGAACCAGGGCAGGAGCCCTCAAGTCAACTTTAACCAAGGCATTTATTAGAAACTCTGGGAATCACCTCTTCAACATGACTGGGTTAAAGCCATGCAACACACAAGGGTTATTCTAACCCCCCTGCTGCCAGGTACAAGGGTTATTTTAACCCCTCCATGCTGCACTCCTGGCTGTCGCTGTCACCATCCCTGCTCCAGCAGCCCCTCCCGAGTCACACTGCCCTGAAACACGAGAAGCACTCCCATCGGCACTCCTGCTTCAGCCCAAACCCTTCACAATGAAGAGCACTAACTCCGCTTCTCCTTTCACCTTGAGCTGCCAAACATCACTCAAGAAAGTCAGCAGGAGGTGGCCCGGACTCCTCCGAGCTCGTTCCGAGTTTCCCCACGCCTTTCAGAGCACATCCGTCGGTTCGCCATGGTGTGGCAGCCAACAACAGTTAGTGAATGAGCCTGCCCGAGCCTGCCAGAGGCACAGCTCTGGAGTTCTGCAGCAGGACAAGAGAAGAAATGGTTGGGTTTTTGCTCTTGGGTTTGTTTTTTTCTTTAGAGAAACCTTTAAATGCCTTTCTGCGTGCTCCTGTTCTAAGGCAAAACAAGAACAGCTGTAGAAGGTTAGCAAAAACACGAGAAAGAGACTCCAGACTAAGCATCTTTGCCTGTATTTACTGTTCAAAGTCCTGGCAGTTGTGAGGATATTTGGGTTTTTCCTTTGTAAAAGAATATCACATACAGGACAGTTAGGGTTTTGGTACAGGGCACATCACCAATCCAGGGCTCTGCTTCTATTACTGAGCCATTAAACACCAGAAAAAAAACAGGTGATCAACTGAAGCAAAACCGTGCCCATATTTTTTAAAGATTCCTGCATTTCATCCTCCATTCTCATCAGAGACACTTCAGCTGACCCCACTGAGATCACACGCAGAAGCCTGGTGAGCTCAGCAAGTCCAATGTCATCTTTCCAGGCTTTCAGCAAACAGGAAAAACTTGTTGTTTTTTGGCAGAAGTGCAACACGTCATCTTCCACTCCTGCCCTGACCCATAAAGTAATCCAGTTTGCACAGATCTGACAATTTCTGGTGAGAGGTTACCCAGCAGAACTCACCTGCAGCTCGCGGGCTGGCAGCAGCAGGAGCCTGGCCACAAAGCACAGGTGGCACTGTTGGTCACTCAGAGCCATGGGCACTGTTGGTCACTCAGAGCCCCGGGCACTGTTGGTCACTCAGCGCCCCGGGCACTGTTGGTCAC